>JAJONZ010033137.1:0-14644 GCA_029582445.1 Solanum paucissectum
ACATAAAAAAATGAATTTATTTCAAAAGAAAAAAAAAATTTGGAGGGGGAGGGTAGGGGGTAGGAGTGGTAGGGGTTGGGTGAGGTAAAAAAATCTTAAAATTTGAAAGATATTTCAAAAATAGGGAAAAGGGTCTTAAAAATACTCTAACTTTGGCCGAAACTGTTGTTACGATACCAAACTTTATGGAGGACCTTTTACCCCTGCAGTATTTAATAGTATATTTTAAAGGTATATATGTGCCCACGTGGACAAATTATTATTTATAATGATGCAATATTTATGCTGTCTACGTGGATACATATATACCTTTAAAGTACACTATTAAATAGTGTAGGGGGTAAAAGCTCCTTTCCAAAGTTCGGTATTGTTACAACAATTTTGGTCAAAGTTCGGATATATTTTAGACCTTTTTCCCTCAAAAATAATTCTTTTTTTTTTTTATTATTTTGTTTGATGGGGGAGAGGGGCTGGTTTGGGGGTAGAAATAAAAATGTATTTGAAAATTTTAATTTTTTTTAGTGTCGGGTACGGGGTATGGGTAGGCTGTAGGGTAAGAAAAAAATTAAAGGATGAAGTAGGATTTTGGAAACTGTTTTCCTTAATTTTGGAAAGGAAGTCATTTTCCTTAAATTTGAGGAATATGAGTTGATTTGGAAATTATTTTCCAAACATTTAAGCAAACAAAACATGGGAGAATTGGAAAACCTAAAACTCATGTTCTTGAAAACTTTTCACTTGGCCAATCAAAATTCAAATTTGTGACGTTAAAATCCACAAATGATCAAAGGGAATTGATGTTTTAGGGTTATAAAGACAACCCAAATGATTCACCATGGAAAATCTTTTTAAAATAGCCTCTAAGGGTTTTCCAGAACTCAAAATGAAGAAGAAAAATGAGGTAAACCCCAAAATTTATGTCAAAACCCCCGTCTAATATAGAAAAAGTAACTTATGTTCAGTTTTAAGAACAATGCTAAAACGAGCCCTGGCTTGCAAAAGTAAACCCCGGATAAAATGTGACTCTCGCTTTCATGAACCAACCTTCGCTTAAGCGAAATTCACAAAAGCAATCAAGTCCTCACGAACCCTTTGGTCAGACAACCTGACCCCTGGCAGACGTGATCTAGGCTTCGCTGACGCGAAGGCCACGAAAGTGACGACCCTTTGTGAAAGCCAAGCAAACCTGACATCAGAAAATTAAACCAAATCTCAAATTTCTAAATGGACCCTCAAGATTCGTTCGGAACCCAGTACACACAAAACACATATGCAATTATAATAAACTTGACGTTTCAGACTCAATAGAATAATCGAAACATGAATATTAGGTTTCCTTGAACAGAAACTCGTGAAAATCGCATTGAACAAACATAACACCTTAAAAGGCCAAAACAAGCTCCATACCTCTGAAAATTCAACCAAAACCTCCTTTAGGCCTAAAATCTTCCCTTATCCAACGGAACTATCGGAAATCCAATCCGAGCATCTGAACCCCAAATGTTGATCAAAGTCAACCTAAAGACTAAAATTTCACAAATTTCCAACTTAGGACCTCAAATCAACAAAATGATTCTGAATCTTAAACGGACAATTCTCTTGGACCAATTTACCCATTCTAGGACTGTTGGAATTAATGAAAATCCATTTCGAGACCCAAAACTCTGAAAGACACCGAAAATCACTTTTAAGTAACTTTAGCCTTTTTAATTCTAAAAGTTTCATAACCCACAATCTTTTACTCAAAGTTCGAAATTAAATTCAAAATTCAATTAGAAATGACTTGGGGTCGATATCTGGAGGGGTAAAATGGTTATTTTACAAAAATTCCAAAAATGACCTTCCAGGTCATTATACTTTGGTTGTCAAACTTTAGGAGAATAGTGGAATTGACGACGCAACCATTTCAAGCTTATAAAGAAGAAAATATAAAGAGAAGAATGTTTCAAAATCTGAAGATTCCCAAATATTGACCATTTGCATTTTTCCTCTGGTCGTGTAGTTTTTGTTTTGAAAAAAATGGTTATTTTATCACATAAGGGTATGGGGAGAATAAATGAGGGAAAGGATAAAGAGATGGACAATTGAATCATCGCCAATAAGATGATCAAAATTTAGGTAGTCAACCAATTGACCTACTGACTTCTATTGTGTTGTAAATAATGATATACTTATCATAATTTTCTATCATGCAGCAAATGTAGAATAACAATCATAGAGAAATGTGATGAGTTATTCTAAGTGAGATAGTTTTTCCTCCTTTGGAATTGAACAATTATAACTAATGCGGCGACTTAATAAAAGAAAGTAATGCTACGAACCGTGTAATTATAACTGATGTAGTAAGTTATTGAATAAATTAATGAAAATGAATAATTTCAGAAGGTATTTAAGTAAAATAATGGATCATACTTTAATAGTGGATATCTTCTGATGTCCAAAGAGAAAGGGATGCGCAACGGCTTTCGCGCAGCTGCTACGCCCTTGCTTCTTGCCCCTTATTTCAAACTCAAGGAAATATGATGTAAAGAAAAATGAAACATTTGAAATAAATAAGCTTAGTAATAAATAAAAAAAATGAGGAAAAAAGACCCCTATAGATTTATAAATTTTAGATAATAACAGAGTACATAGCTCTATGAGAATTAGGGTTTTTAACCATCCAACCGTTTGAAGGAGCTTTTCAGGACCATTTAAGGGTGGCCAAATTAAACCATCAAAACATGACCCGAGCTTTTTGCACTTTTATGGGGGTAAATTTCAATTTTGAAACCCATAAATTATGTCGCAAAAGGCATAACAAGTTACGTCGTACTCTAAAATTTAATTTCTGCAGAACTCGTGTTGAGTGAGGCAAAATTTCAATTTCTGAAACAACAAGTTATCCCCTAAAAGGTATAATAGGTTATGTTGTACTGCATAACTTAATTCCTACTAAAGATTATGTTGAGTGAGAAAATTATTTTCTAAACTTATGTCTAACGAACTATGTCCCAAAAAACTACACAACTTATGTCACATAACTTAATTACTACATAACTTATGTGGAGCGAGCTAAAAGTTCTCTTAACTTACATCACGATTTGATTAAATATATTCTGTTGATTCAAGGATTTGTTATCTCCATATCCAAGTTGAAGTCACAATCATCACCATTATAAAGATTCTTCATCATTTCTCAAAACTTTCAACTTACTTGTGTTCCCCTAGATGTATGACTTTTGTAGGATAACATTTTCACACACCCATTTTCAGAAAATAACGTTATTGAGAAGAGATTATTTTATATACCGAAATAGAGTAATCACTTGGATTTGAGTTATGGTGTTCCAAGTCATCTTTTTGAATCCCTAATCAAAACGAAGTAACTCTTTTCATTGGTCAATGAAAAATAAAGGACCAGGTAAGGAATTCTACTGATCCATGTAAAGGTATGAGCCACTCCTAAATAATGTGCTTCTAACGTAGTCGCTTTTATCAACTTATAGTTGACATAAATTAGTGTTGGACAAATTAAATCATTAATTATGCGTATGGTTTAATTAAATTGTTCAATTTTACTGGTCGTAACTAAGACGCGAAGTTGAAATCATGGCTTCGATATACACCGATTATAATGTATAAGCGTGACCTCGGCTTGTGTATCACATCTTAAATTTGAGCTTATTCATCTTGGTTAAACTAAAAGTTATTGTTATATTAAAAGTGTGTATGTCTGATAAGTCCACAATTTGGACTCATTTAGGGCTTTATTTTGATAGATTTAGTGTCCTTAAATGCATATTTTGTCTCAATAACTGATGTAAATTCTTAAGTTTAAGGTATTTGAAGTTTGAGGCAAAGCACGGACACTACTTAGCAAAAAGGAACAAGGCGGCTGAAAAGATGAAGAAAAGAAGGCATGAGGATCGCCTAATGCATTAGGCGAGCGCCGAACGGCCTTAATCTCGTCTAATGTTCCAGTATGCTGAGCCTTGAAGGAAAAGATCAAGTCGGTGCTGAAAAGTAGCAGTCGGCGAGTCGCCGAGCAGTTTCGCAAAGCTGTACTATATCGCTGAGTGCATCGGTGATCCCAACTAACTGCATCGAGTGGTCCTTCGCAGCACAAATTTTTGAAAACTATAAATACCCATTTAATTTTGTAGCTATCTATACAAAAATTTAGGAAGTTGTAGAAAAAAATTTAGACTTAGAATATTTCATTTTGAGTTCTTAGAGGTTTTGCGGAGACATTGTTCTTGAGCTTGAAGGTTTTGAAGGTTTTCATCTCCAAGATATTGGAAGTGGGTATCAAAGAATCTTCATCTTAGACCTGTTTAAAGACATTTTCGATCATACCCATTTGATGGAGACACTTTTTGGTATCAATCTCTATCTCTTTTTCATGTCTAGCTAAAACCCTAAATCTTGGGGTGTGATTTTGTGAATATGGGTTAAACTTACTATTGGGTATTGTTCATTAATAGTCTATTTTCTATTTAAATGTGATTTCGTTTAGTAGTTGTGTTTGAACTTAATGGAAATGTAGTTGCAATTACGATTTCATCTTCGTGTTTTTGGCTTGCTCGAGAGAGGTTTTAAAACCAAGACTACTAAATTGATAGCCTGTAGTTATTGGGTCGTCGTGGGTTCAGCTTGAGAGAGTGAATCCTAGGCCTTCTCCCACACATTCATCTCGAAAGAGTGAATGGGCTAAGGCGAAGTTTGTGCTTAAATGCTGCAACTTGGTGTTCGAGAGAAGCCGAATTGATTCAGGGTAAGTTGCTCGAGAGAGAATTTACCCCACTAAAGTCTAGCCTAGTTACAAATATTCAGTGATTTACTATCAATAGCATTTACCCGATTATTTATTTTATCCCATATTCCTATCACATCCCAAGAATTCCGTCTCCCTAATTCGCATCATTTTATTTTCACTATTTTTGTTCCCTAGTAGAATACAATACCCCCCATTGATAATTGACATTCGTGTCACTTTTAGATTTAGTATGTTTTTATTCGTAAATATTTATAGCTATGATTGATTAGAACTAAATTTTACTTTTCTATTTGATTCTCGAGTACTAACCGCTCCCTTGAGACTCGACCCCAACCCATTCGGTTGGGTTATATTACTGCACGTGATCGTTGACACTTGATTTGGAAGTTGTGTCTTTGATTACGTCAAACATCAAAATGGCGCCGTTGCCGAGGAGTGGTGTTAGTTGAGAATTTTTAGTTAAGTAGTATTTTGTTCTTGTTAATTTTAGTTTTACTAACTTAATTTTTAGTTTTGTTTTGCTTGTTTAAGCTTTGAAACACAAGAGGTGAGTATGTCGAGCAGTACTCGCGAGCAAATGGAGTTTCCTCCATAGGAAGTAATGTTGTTCAGGGATCACATTCTAACCTTCAAACAATTGGAAGGTGAACGGATTCATGAGGCATGGGCAAGGTTTAGAGAACTGCTAGTTCAATGCCCAACTCATGAAATTCCCGATATCGTATTCCTGGTTTGCTTTTACAGAAGTCTTGGTCCCGAAAATAAAGGTGTTGCTGACCAAATTTCTCCGGGGGGTTTGATGCAACAACCTTACGTGGTAGCAGCTCAGCTATTGGATGGCATGACCACGATAAATTAGGCCTGGTACACTCGTGAAGACCAAGTCTCCCCTCTTACATTCAAATTGACCAAGGAGCAGATGGAAAAGGATCAAGAGAGAGACCAAAACATGGCAGAGATCATGACGCAACTTGGCATTTTGTCCAAAAATGTCATGAGAGCTAGTGCTCGGGGTGTCAATGTTGTGGGTGTCGGGTGTGCTAATCCTAAAGAAGCAAAGTTTGAAGCTTTGTACAGTGAGGAGGTGAACTTCCTAGCCAACCAAGGCGGTGGTTATTGTTCAAACTACCCGAGGTAGGGTGGTAACCATGGTTGGGCTAGGGATGAAGGTTGGAAAGATCGTAAATGGAGGGACTGTAATCCTAATTGGAAGGATGGGGAGAATGATAGGTATGTGCCTCCCCACGAGCGCCAAAAGCCAAAGGATTCGGAAGGTGGTAGGTATGAGGATATGCTCTCTCGTATCCTCAACAAAGTTGTAGGGTCAGACAAAATTTTAAAAGAAATGAAAGAAGATGTGTCTACTCTTAGCCAGAATGTCACCTCCCATTCAGTGTCGATAAAGCAGTTGGAGACCCATATGGGTCATATATCGTCTCATCTCAATTCGAGACAACAAAGAGGTTTGCCTAGTGATACTATGGCTAACCCCATAAATGAGGTTTGAAGGTGGACTTGCGTCGTGCCACAACGTTAACTAAGTTGCTGCTTGGGAGGCAACCCAAGATCCTTTTTATTGATTTTTGCTTGTTTGTCAAATAATGGTGTGTTGGTTGTGCAGGATGAAGTGTGGGAAAGTGTTAGGAAAGAAAGACATTGGCGAGCAAAATGGCCTAGTCGGCGCATCGCTGATGAGGTCGGCGACCCCGACTCAAACCGCCGTTGGACTAAAGATAATTTTAAGGGAGAGTCTGTAAAACTCAGCGGGCCTAAGAAATTATTGGTGAGTCACCGACCCAGTCGGCGATTATGATTCTTACCGCCATTTGGACTTCCAAATTGACTGGGGGTTCTGTAAAACTTGGCGAGGTAAGTGATTGATCGGCATGACGCCGAATGGTTCGGCGATCACGACTAATGTCGCCGAATGGACAAGAACTGGATGGTTTTTGAAGCCAAAGGTTTGAATTCACAAACTCTTTCACTTTTATGCATTCTCATTCTCCCAGCCTCACACCTGCACACTATTCACTATGTTTTTCACTCTCTAAGGGTGTTAATTCTAAATTTTTGCTCAGAACTTGGATTGCATTGCTGCCTAGCAATTCAAATTTTCACTTAATCAACATTTAAGGTTAGTTTCCCGATCCCCAAATTATTTTTGATGTTTTAAACTCTTATGCAAGTCGTCTGATTGTATTGTCGTGTGTTGAGCCCTTCTGATAGGATCAAAAATGTTTGAATGCCTATTTTTAATTTGAAAACATTACCCATATTTCTCTAAATATTGAAACCTCGTAATTTGGTGCATTGGATTATGTTAAATCTTGTGGGATTGTTCTCGTATGATATGGGTCCTGTTTGAATTTGAGTATCACATTGTTTAATTTTGTGTTCGGAGGTCACGGGGTTGAGTTTGGGAAGTTGGGTTGAAAATAGGCATGTTGGGTCATTTGGCGAGCTGGGTCGAGCTCGCCGAACCACTCGGTGGCTCACCTAACGTTCCCATTTCACCGTTAAATTCATGTTATACCTGTCGTTTGGCTCTGTAACTTTCGGCGAGGAGCCTGGTTCGCCAAAGTAATTTGGCGACTCGACGACCGGTTCGGCAAATCTGCCTGCACTTGATTCTCAATGTTTTTTTTCGTATATTTTCTAACTTTACCTCGAAGCTTTGCAAACATGGCTAGACCAAAAGTTGCTGGGTTTTCGTGCCACCCCGAAAGATTAGATCACAAAATTTTAAAATGAATGAAGAGAGGTCGAATCTTCCAAAGGAGGGAAAGCAAGAACACCCATCTAGAGATAAAAGCAAGAGCAAGAGGTCTACTCCCTGAGACAAATTTGTTCCTTCATGGGCACGGGGACTTTTCTCAGCTGTACGGAGATTTTTGGTGAATACACCTATGGCGGCCCCTGATGAGTCTTGTGCTATTGTCCCTTACACGGTACCTACGGGCACTGATGCCTAAAATCCAGACCGATACACCGAACACAGATGGAACAACTGAGTAGACAAGATCCCCTCTTTACCTCCATCTCTGTATTTTATTTCTTTTGACTTATGGTTATTTTTAGCTTGTTTGCATTTGAGGACAAATACTTTTATTTGTGGTGGGGTGAGGCCCACCTTTATCTTGTGATTGATGTTTTGTTTATCTATTTGGGCTTTGTGCTAAATTTGTGTTATACCTCTTTTTGTGGAAGGTTTGAGAATGTGGCTCCTTGCTTTAATTGTAAATAATTTTTTACCCTTCCGGAAAAAAAAATCCACCTCTTGTTTGTGTTGAATGTGGCTGTTCTTTAGCAAATTTGAGTTTCAGTTTGATCAATATTGATGACTCAAATAGTGCTCATAATCGAACGAACATGAATGTGCGGCTACGACGAGATCAAGTGAAGTTACATAGACAATATGTGAACTCTTTGCATCTCGTTGTGACTAACCAAGTATCAAATTGATTCTCTTGTGATGAACGTTGCACACTAGCGAAAGTGTGGAGTCTTGTTTGACTTTGGTGTCAATGCCTTGTGTGATGAGCTTATTGTGAACCATGCATGATAACACCTAAAATTTACCCCGTTGGTCCGGTCGACTAAGTAAGGCCATCTCTTGATATGATCTTAGGCAATTTTGAAGAGTGTGAAACAATTTGACATATACCTCTTTTGTGGCTTACCTTGTGAGCGTGTGTGAATTTCTTTTGAACACCCCTTGAGCCTTATCCTTCTTTGGAAGAAACTTGATGAAAACATGACCTTTCTTAATCCACTACCTATAATCCTCTTGATTTGTGGTTGATTGAATAGCCAACTTAGGCTAAGTTAGGGGTGTGGTGAAAAGAGAAGGCAAGTCAAGAAGTGCAAGAAAATTCCCTTCTATCTATGTGTCGAGAAAAATGGAACCCCTCCATACAAAAAATAAGAGATGAAAAAGAAGAAAAGAATAAAAAAGAAAAAGAAAAAGTTGTGGATAAAACATGAAAATTCAAAAAGAAATGGGGTCTCCAACAAACCATAGAAAGTGAATAATGGGATAACTTGTGAGTACGAATGAATTTGATGATGGGAAGAAAGGGTTGTGAGCACTATATTTCATGAGGATGAAAGTCACTGAGCCTAAATGAACATACATTTGCACTCTGCCTCATTACAAGACTTGAAAAGACCTTTTAGATCTTGAGTGAGTTGAAACAATTGTTAATTGGAAAATACGGGAAAACCTATGGGTGAAGCATGCATAGTGTTCTTCTTTATGAGTGTGAGTGTAAGAGTTGCATTGGATTTCGGAAATTTAAATGATTAAACCATTGTGTGTGAACATGGAATCATTATTTGTGTGAGGGCATTTGATTTCCTTTGTTGAGCTTGAACTTGCATTTGAAACAAGTATAGTGAACTTGAGATTCTTTGATAATGGTGTGTCACAACTTGAGTATTTGAGTACACAATTGATCCTTGCATGAGTAAGTTGAGTCTTGTGTGTTCATTCATGATTGAGTCTTATGTAGCACTGTTTGAAACATCTTTTTTGAACTGCTAAACTTGAGTTTTACTTGAGGACAAGCAAAAGTTTAAGTTGGGGGTGCTGATGAGTCCAAATTTTGGACTTATTTAAGGCTTTATTTTGATAGATTTAGTGTCTTCAAATGTATATTTATCTCAATAACTGATGTAAATCCTTAAGTTTCAGGTATTTGGAGTTTGAGGCAAAGCATGGACACTACTTAGCAAAAAGGAACAAGGCGGCTGAAATGACGAAGAAAAGAAGGCCTGAGGATCGCCTAATGCATTAGACGAGTCGCCGAATGGCCTTAATCTCACCTAATGTTCCAGTGTGCTAAGCCCTGAAGGAAAAGATCAAGACGGGGGTGAAAAGGAGCAGTTGGCGCGTCGCCGAGCAGTTCCGCAAAGCTGTACTATATCGTCCAATGATTCAAAATGCAAAGATGCTGAAGGAAAAAGCTGAAAGGCGATGAACCAGACCAAAGGGTGGATCGCCGAGTGTATCGGTGATCCCGACTAACTGCACCGAGTGGTCCTTCGCAGCACAAATTTTCGAAAACTATAAATACACATTAAATTATGTAGCTATCTATCCAGAAATTTAGGAAGTTGTAGAGAATTTTTTAGACTTAGAATATTTCATTTTGAGTTCTTAGAGTTTTTGGGGAGACATTGTTCTTGAGCTTGTAAAGTTTTGAAGATTTTCATCTCCAAGAGATTGGAAGTGGGTATCAAAGAATCTTCATCTTAGACCTGTTTAAAGACATTTTCGATCGTACCCATTTGATGGAAACACTTTTTAGTATCGATTTCTATCTCTTTTTCATGTCTAGCTAAAACCTCAATTCTTGGGGTGTGATTTTGTGAATATGGGTTAAATTTATTGTTGGGTATCGTTCATTGATAGTCTATTTGTTGTTTAAATGTGATTTCGTTTAGTAGTTGTGTTTGAACTTAATGGAATTGTAGTTGCAAATATGATTTTGTCTTCTTGTTTTTGGCTTGCTCGAGAGAGATGTTTTAAAACCAAGACTACTAAATCGATAGCCTGTGGTTATTGGGTCGTCGTGGGTTCATCTCAAGAGAGTGAATCCTAGGCCTTCTCCCACACATTCAGCTCGAGATCGTGAATGGGATAAGGTAAAGGCTGAGCTTAAATGTTGCAACTCGGTGTTCGAGAGAAACCGAGTTGATTCGGGGTAAGTTGCTCGAGAGAGAATTTACCCCCACTAAAGTTTATCCTAGTTACAAATGTTCAGCGATTTACTATCAATAACATTTACCCGATTGTTTATTTTATCCCATATTCCTATCACATCCCAAGAATTCTGTCTCCCTAATTCACATCTTTTTATTTTAACGGTTTTGTTCCCTAGTTGAATACAAAACCCCCCATTGATTATTGACATTCGTGTCACTTTTAGATTTAGTATGTTTTTATTCGTAAATATTTATAGCTATGATTGATTAGAACTAAATTTTACTTTTTTATTTGATTCTCGACTACTAACCTCTCCCTTGGGACTCGACCCCAACCCATTCGATTGGGTCATATTACTGCACGCGATCGTTGACACTTGATTTGGAAGTTGTGTCTTTTATTACGTCAAACATCAACATCAAGACGCGTAAATATTACCTTGTCATTTTATTTATATTTCCTTATCTGAGACGCGAAATTGCAACCTCATGCAAGACTATATATTATTCGTGCCCTCTTTAGGGCTTAAGACTTATGAAGCATTTATTCTACTATGTTGGGACAACTAGTTTTGTCCCTTTCTCTCATTTTTTTTATTGATTGCAACGGGTGTTGAATAAAAAAATCATCTTACCTTTAATAACTTTATCAAGTAATTAAGCCCTTACATTTCTTTCTTGAGCAAAAATTTATATTGTTGACGTATGAGTTCAATAAACTCAAAAGTCTAATGCATTATTAAAAATAAACAAACTGATTACCATGACCCTATTTTCCAAAATAAGTAATCAAATCTTATAGTGAACTACTCCCAATTAATCCAAATAAAATAGTTCACTTTAAACATAAAATCAAGTAAGCAACACATGACAAATTATTAGAAAAAATTGAAGCATGCCAACCTGAAATATGACTTGTTTTTTATTATTTTTTAAACAGGTCGAAGTTGTAAATAAGCAAGATAAACTAGTATCATTCATATTATAAATATCATAAGAGTTTACAACCTCAGCTAATGGGTTTATAAGCTATTCATACTAGAAATGAAAAATACAAGATAAAATATTTTGCGAAAATATCGTGGGTTATTAACTACCACACAATCACAAGTAAATATAATAGAAAAGAAAAAAAATACAAGAATTTAATGAGGTTAGGCTAGACTAATCCTCTAAGCAAAAGTAGAGAGAGTTTTTCACCATGAAAAAAGAAGAAGGGTGCAATCCTTTAGAATTTCCAACTTCATCCCCTATAAATAGATCCCAAGTAGTTATATTCCTTTTCCAAATCTATTAGAACAAAGAGTGTTCTAAACCAATAGGGATTATGAATTTTCAAGGAAAAAGTCAAGACATAATTTACAAAATGTAATAACAAACATAATTAAAGATTAAACAAAGAAGAAGATGCAAACTTGTTGAGTCCAATTGGCCATGCAAGTGTACGCAATCATACAAATATTATAGAACTTTTAGTCCAGATATCATACCCACAAAGACTTGTCAATCAATCATTTACGTAATTAAACTAATTAATGTGCTGCCCCAAGTGCCAAACTTCAGAAACACAAAATTCGACCAGGCTGGCGCACTGCTTAGCACGTTGTGTGCCCTATCAAGGGAACTATGTGGCGTGCTGCGTCAAGACTTTTTTGACTGAAAATTATTTTAAATCCAAGTCCAAGAGGATTACCTACGATATATATTATATAAATATAAAAAAGCATAACAAATTCAGTAATTTTCTACTGAAGTACTGGACATTCCATGTTTTCAACTGATCAATGTAGACCAAATAACAGTTTAACAATTGAATGTAAATATACTAGACTTTAGTCTTAACGCAAATTAATTGGCTTAACTTCCAGATCCATCAATACAAACTAAAAAATTCTTTAATGTTTGGTCAACAAACAACAATACTTATTGTCTTCAAAATTTGCCTGCATATAGACACACTAAAGGCCATAAAATCCATGTTAAATAGCACGATATTATTTCTTATTAGGATGGGAACCTTCTCCTTCATGGACAACGTGAACTTGTAAGTAAAGGCCTTTGTTGTGTTTTTCTCTCACAAATGCATGTATCATTTTTCTCCAAAAGGTTCTGCCTACATAAACTGCGCCATCCGCCAACTAGCCATATTCTACCATCTTGCCAAATCTTGAGTTTTGCCTCAAATTCTCTGTCACGAATGGTCATGCTTGAAGGGAGTTCAAGTTGGTAGTCTCTGACCACATCAGTCGGAACGTACTACAATTAGGAAAAAAGACTTTGTTAAATGAGAATATTATAAGATTGAACTATAAAACAATCAACCAAAATAGTTATCGGTTAATAATTACCAGTTGATTTCTCCTATCTGAACGTATTTTTATTACAAAGTAAGGATTTTTTGGCTTAGCTGCACGTCCACTTCTAAATATATCTATAGCAAATTGGTCATGGGGATCATTCACCTTTCCAGCAGTCGCACTTTTACATTTGACTGAATAAAAAAAAAGTTAAAAGGTAAACTTCACAAACATAAATAACATGGATACTCAGAGCTACTCCATATATTTTATTTTACAAGGTCTTGTTTTATTGAACATGAATTTTAAGGGGGGAAAATCAAACTTTTGACACATACCAAAAGTATTAGAAAATGATATTTAACTTGATTATACTTTGTCATTCCAAAAATTGCCCTTAACAGGTTCGTTTTGTCAGCAGATCAAACAACCAAGCCTTTTAAAAAAATATTTTGAAACTTCTGATATGAATACAAAATCATGTCTAAATATTCATAGATGTCATTTTTATAGTAACATACTAACAAGAGAGGAATTGAATTGCATATAAAATTAAATAGAAGAGTAGATTTAAAGATCTTTCATTTGTGTTTATCTTTTGAACGTGGTGCCTTTTTGTTGAGTATGCCAATCCTTTCTTTCTCTTCCTTATTCTCTTCTTTGTATTCATTCTCTTCATCATCTTTATCATCTTATTCTTCCTTATCATCATCTTTTGATTGCACCTTTTCTGTCTTTTCACATTCCTTGTTTTCATCCTCTTTATCTTCTACCATGTTAACCCCATCTCTATGATCATTAGAAAAAATGTCGTTGCTAACTCTAGCCCAAGTATTCTCCTTTGGATCCACACTCTTTTGATGTTCAACATTCATTTCCTCTGTTTCCTCCTCCTTCACAACAAGTTTTAAACCTCCAACTCCTTTCTTTACACATCCATTTCTTCCAAGTAGTTTGAAGTTAAAAGTTCTAGTTCCATCATAGTTAAAAATAAAGAAGTCTCCAAGCTCTACGATGTTGTCCTCAATGAATTTCTTCCATCCATATTCAAAATAAATATGTTTTCCTGATTTGGTTACCCCTATTGGCCACATATTTCCAAACCGGTCTCTAAGAAAAATATTCCTAGGTAATATTCCTTTCTTGTAATCAGTATAACTTGTAGGAATTTTCTACGAAGAAAAGACTACTTGACTATTGAAAAAATAAATGTAGAGCAACATTAATTTCTTTAAATGGCATTGACCATATCATAAAAGTAACAAGTTTCAGATGAAAAAGTGTTTCAAATAAACTCAAAGTTTGAGACTTCTGCGGTTAAAATTCAAGAATGTACCTATTTTAGAAACTATAAAATGAAATGTGAGGCATTTTCATATTTTTACCATAAAATTACTTCCTTCAACACTAATAATATTATTAGTTTGAAATGAAATATGCAATTTCTAGCATTAATAGGCTAAATTAAACATATTATTGATAAAAATTTAGGGATTTAACATCTATAGAAAATCGTAGAAAATTTGTTTGCCTCACAAAAAAGCATCTATCCACCTTTTACTTTCCCTCCCCTTATTCAAAGCACATATATTCAAAAAGTATTAATTGAAAATGTTTTAAGAAAAAGAATCAACAACAATTATTGATCAAATACATGAATATAAGAACATAAAAAGAGGATGAAAGGGAAAGTACAGTAACAATATATATATATATATATATATAAAATAACACGACGTATCCAAATTTTACAGGTCTAAATCTCAAGAAAGCACTGCTAAAAAACTGCTAAAAAACGACGGAAGAAAAAGCGACGGACAGCGTCGCTCCAAAAAAGCGACGGACTAAGAGATGCCGTCCGTCGCTTTTTAATTAAAATAAT
>JAJONZ010033138.1:0-15299 GCA_029582445.1 Solanum paucissectum
TGAGCATTTGCCATTTTGTGGAAGAATTTGGTGTTCTTGTCTCCTTCCTTCAACCATAGTACTCTTGATTTCTGTCTCCATGACACTTCCTCTTTCTTGACTAGCTCTTCATACTCAAGTAAGACTGCAGCCTTTTTTGTCGTTTCCTCCACAGTGAGAGTTCTTTTTACTTTTTCTGTATCTAATTCTGCTAACTGCTCTAACAATCTCCTTTTTTGACTGCCCAGATTTCCACCCTCCTCTTGTTTCCATTCCTTTAGCTTAAGTTTCAGTGCTTTAAGTTTGCATGCCAAAACATAATCAGGTTTTCCAGTGTAGCTGAAGGAGCTCCACCACTCTCTAACTCTATCCACAAATCCTTCTGACTGCAGCCACCAATTTTCAAACTTGAAGTAGCTTTTATTCCTCTCCCAGCAGCCAGTAATCAAAGCTAGACTTGTCTACTGACTTCACGTTAATGCCAAAGTACTGCCTCCTTATTTCGGTCAGTGCATTCAAGGTGCAGAATTGTGGAGTTGATGGCTTTTCTGGTTAGATGCAGGGTTTCAGACAGGTCACCCTAGGTTGGATTGATCTTGGTTATCAATTCACTTGCCGGGCTAGCGAGGTCGAAAGTATTGCTAATTCGGACCAACAAAAGGTTTTGCAGCAAAGGGTGGATGAGTGCCCTATGCCTACTCTGCTAGGTGATTTTCCAGCACAAGCTCGCACCCAGGTACAGATGGTATTGTACGGATAGTGGGATCCAATAGTCCTTGATGCTTTAATTCTTTAGGACCCAATTTCACTCGGTTCAAGAACTTGAAGTTGGGCAAGATCCTGGGGAAAAGACTGTAACTCATGGTTCTCCCTACTCAGACAGATAAAACTGGAAGATTCACCACACTGGCTGATAGTTCCTTGAGTTGAATCAACATATTTTGGTTTCTTGATGCATGCCTTTTTGATTCCACCTCCTACGATAATAACCACGCCATTCATACAGGAATAAATCGATATGGATATTAATGAAATAATGCACCACTTCCCCAACATATTGGTTAAGTAGAAATCCATGGTGCAAAGCGAGTCCATTTTGCTCAGAAGCAGGAGCTCAAGCCGACTAGACAACCAGAAAAATACTCTTTGGTCAACTTCAGTTACCAGCCTGTCCAAGGCTTACCAAGCCCACAGTTCAGTATGAGCTCTCCTTACAGCACACAAAACTTCAATAGAGGGGAGAGTGGCAGATTCCATCAGATCTTGTGGCATAGATGGAAAATTTAGCATGGCCAGCTCCTAGTGACTATGTTTTTTATATAGAGATGATTACTCAATGCCACAATAACCTTCAGTATAAGCAAGTCAACATGGGTAAGGCCTAGGAGGCTTACGATTTCAACAAGTAATTTTTGGCTTACCTATAACCTTTTCTTTTTAAATCGACAAGTCAGAGGATAGTGAATTCTACACCAGAAACCTGTTTGCTGATATCAACAACTTTTTTTTTTTTTGGAAACTGGTAACATTTGTATTTCAAATAGTACTTAGGTAGTACTGAAAATCCATATTTACAAAAGCTGATATCAACAACTTACTTTAAACAGTGATGCAAATATTTCAGTATACCGATGATATACCTCAAAATGCTCTGAACAGTTCCGAAAGCTAATAAGTGCACCATCATTTAATCTAAAGGCATTTGAACTGTGGCTGGAAACAATTGATATAACTTTCAAATCTCAGATATGCAAACTATGCATTACAAGAAAGGTTAGCAAGATATTTCTATATGAATTTTCAAAAAATATCACACAGCAATAGTGGGAAGATAAGCTAAGATCTGCAAAATAACATCGATAAGCATAGAGAAAAGTAACTATTCACCTTATATGTCATGTTCCTCCAAGCTGGTGCCCATTGCTCTTCGATTATCTTCCTCATAAGTTCAGGGTCAGCTGTTGGAGGCATCCTAATATCAAATCCCGCCTCAGCCTCAGAGGGTTGCATGTTCATCACAAAACCCTATGCAAGGAAAAAATGATAAGAACAACCATAGACTACAAGGAAACACGTTCAGTACACCATAAGCCAATGTTACTTAATACATAGAAAAGTTGTTAACAGGAACAGGTTCATAATTCGTTACCTAACCTTAGAAGTTATTCCCAATTGGTTGGCTTCTGTCATGATTTGATTGATTAAGATTTAAGAGACATCTAAGTTGATTGAAAGTCACATGAGCAGAGGTGACGCGTCATCACTCTCTTATCAATATAAACAGAGGGAAAATGTGAAGGGAGTGATTGAAGAATCAATTGAGAATTCTTATTTTCTCTCAATCTACCTCTTCTTCTTCTTCCCAGTCTATTCTCTTCTTTCTTATCTTCTTCTTCTTACCTTAATTCTACCATTACAGGTCACTGGAGCTCATGGTTATGGAGTAGTTCTATTGTTAATTCAATTGTAACCTTTCAGTTGAATCAATAAAGAGTTCCATTTCGAGTCCAATTCCTTCTTCTTTACAGATTACAGTATTTCCATTTCATTTTTACAAATACATTACAGTTACTTTTGATCATACTTCAATATACTTTAAGAACAACAATACAACAATAACTTTTAAGCTAAAGAAAATTTGAAAGACTAATCAGTTAAGAAAGCATCATTGGCATCACATATTCATCAAGTTGAATAAGAAAGAGAATCCGGATGATAAAATTCCTAATAAATCAAGTACTGCTGGAAAAAAGAATATACTAGAACTTAAAAGAGTGAGCTCAATCGAAAACTCACAGTTGGGGAAGGAGTTCCAGCATTGAGAAACACCGGGTTCACTGATATGACCTCAGAATTAGCAGCCAGTCCAGCCTTGACCATATCAAACATAGACTCCCTAAACTTAGTAATAACCTCCATACTCTTCATCAAGTTCTCCATAGCAGTATTATCATACAATTTAGACCCATGTCCAGGCATTCCAACAGCCTTAATCACCGTATGCCAAGGAGTCCTATCAGCATAAAAAACCCTAAACTCATCATTAGGCGAAGCCTGTCCCTCATCCATCATAAACCCAAGATTCAACTCTTCAAATTCTTTCGACTTCACAAACTTCCCCATCCCATCAAACCCACCCACCTCCTCTTCAGGCACATACAGAATATGAACATTTCTCAGAGGCACAAAATTTGAATCACTAGTTTGAATCGCTTTGATTGCCTCCAAATACTGCATACCAATACACTTATCATCCTGGGCTCCCCGTGCAAATATTCTTCCATCGGAAGTCTTGTGAGCGGAGAAAGGCGGGTGGGTCCATTTATCTGGTTCAGCAGGGACAGAATCAAGATGAGAGTTGAAAAGAATGGAGGGAAGTGAAGGATTTGAACCTGGCCAGGTTAATAGGAGGAGGGGTGAAGTAGGGGTAAGGTGAATGACTTTGGAGTGGAGATTAGGGATGGAGTTGGCGAAGTTAGTGAGGTAGTTAATGGCGGCAGTGTAGTTTGGGTTAGGATGGGCAGTGTTGATTCTGAGGTATCCTTGAAAACGGGAAATGGGTGTGTCTGATTCTTTGTTTTCATGGAGGGATTCGGAGAATGAGAGTGAAAGGAGGAGGAAGAAGAAGAGGACTGGGAGACGTTGGAGGTGATCGAACATGGTGAAGAGCCTCGAGAAAGACAAGTGCTCTGCAAGTGTTCCACAGTTAAGACCAAATGAAGAAGGTAGTGGTGATTTGGTTTAATTTCATTTGTTATTAGTTTATTACCAGATAAATTGTCCGCGCAAATTAATAATCTACTTCTAAACATTTGATAATACAAGTGTTTTTGAGTGAGTATAACCCTACGATAAATTATCAAGAATATTTTATCCAAAGATGAAATGAAATATTTTTTTAATCTTAAAACTAAAAAGATTTGATTGTAAGTGTTTATGCATTTTGTTATTAGTTCTTAATTTTAATGTAGTTATTCATCACCAAAGTCTTTAGAAAAGATATGTAATTGTTTCATTGTCTATATTTGTATTTTTAAAAAGTGGTACAAACATTTTATTCATCAATTGCAAGAGTTTTTCTCCTATTCAAGGCCTTTACATACAAAATCTAAACATTATACATCTTATATAATTAGTCGTATACTTGATAAGTTAGTTAAAATTTAAAAACACATCTCTTGGAGTTCAATGGAATAACGTATGTCGCTCAAATAATTTGGATTAAATGATGTCTTGGCAAGTCCCTTATTCAAAATCATTCGCAGTCAATGACACTACTTTGATAGCCAAAAGGCATATTTTGTTGTTTATGTTTCTATCAATATGGTTAAAACTTTATTATTATTTTTGCGACTTTTAATCTAACGTTTATAAGGAGATAATTATTTCTTTAATATTTGATTAATATGGATTCATCCTACTTTGAGGGGTAATTCATTGACTCCAATCCAACATTTGAACCCCAAACTTTTGATTAAGGTTGAGTACAATACTTACCATCCCACTACATTCCTTTATTTTTTGGATGTCACTAATCGATTGAATGTCTCGATAATATAGAAAGTTGAATAACTAAAACTCCAAGGTAGTGTGTGAACCACCATAACTTCTGAACACTCAAAAGTCCCTTCTTGGACATCACATGGATCTTTTAGCCATTGAAAACTCTATAAAGATCAAAGTCATTTATTTTACAAGTTTAAGAATTCTAATCTACATGACACCAATAGTCTAATGATTACATCAAACTCTTGATTAACATTTATTTACGTCAACATAATGATCAAAAGCATAAACATAAACAACAAAGTTTAAAACATGTACTCAAAAACAACAATTAATAACATAAGCATAAATTAATGACTGTAAAAAACATATCAGGATCTGTAACAATAGAATGAAATATAAAGGAAAAAATCAAGTCCATTGAATGCACATTTGTCCCCTTAAGGAAATTATTCCCCTCTAGTACCCGAGGTTTAAATGAATAGATCCTCTCATGATAGAATGATTTTATTCACCGGTGCATTGATACAAAAACAATGGTGTCAGTGAGCCACTCAACAGGAGCAAAGTACACAAATATTTAATTGTGCAGAAGAAGAAAAAGAAGTTCAGAATTTTTGTTGTTTTAAAATGAGAGGAAATCCCTCTATTTATAGACAACAAAGGGTAGTGTGAATAAATGCTTATTGTGCCTTATCGGAAAGGTCACAACTCGTTGGAAAAGTCACAACATTTCATAAAAGTCACAACTTTTCATAAAAGTAGCAGCTTTTTATAAAAGTCACAACTCTTCATAAAAGTCGCAACTCTTAATAAAAGTCATCAACTCTTCGTAAAAGTCGCAACTTTTCATGAAATGGAAGGCTAATTTTGGAATTAAATAAATTAAAAGGAAATCCTGACGTATGCGGGTCTATGATTCTCTTTTATATATATACTAGGTAATTTACCCGCGAATCTTTCTAAGCTTTTGAACAACATTTCAATAATTGACTGTTATAAGAAAACAAAAAGTAAATTTTAGTAGGTTTTAAGAACATTTCAACAGAAATTAAATGATTTGACATAATCACATTTCTCAAGAATTGTAAATATATAATGAATGATTAAAAATATCTTCATATTTAATCATTTTCATCTTTTACATAATTTATCATAATATATGTTTGATGATTGTAACGACTTGATTCCGTCGTTATGTAAAAGCAAACGCGGAAAGAATTTGGGCCAGAAAACTTTTTGATAGTAACTTGAAATTTCCAGCCTAGTCCAGATTTGGACGAAATCGGAATCAAGCAAGTCTGGGAAAATCTGGTAATGAATGAGAGATTTAATAATGGTTTTGATTACATGAGTAGATATCTAAGACGTTAAGGCCCGTACGACTTTACGGAATCAAATTTGGGCCTTAGCGTGAAAGGGTAACTTTAGAACGTCCTAATTTGAAAGTGTGTTATGAAATGGGAGCTTGAAACTCTAATTCCGACGTTCTGTCTCCGCGCAAGCCGCCAGAGCGGGATTAGTGCCGCCAAAGCGAGGCCGCTGTAGCAGAATGGGTCCCGCTGTAGCAGGGCAGTCGCGACTTAAGTCAGAAATAAACTCCAAAAATGTTATTTTTTGCAAGTTTCGTTCTTGAGAGCTAGGAGGCGACCCCAGGTGGTTTCTTGACAGTTTTCCACAACTTTTGGTGCTAAAGGTAAGGTTTTTACTCTCCTAATCCGTATTTCGATCCGTAAAATGTAGTTACTTGAGTAATTATTGTTGGGGGAAGGTTTTGGTCTGGGAATTATGATGGAAAAAGTCCTAATTGGGATATTGGGACCATGGGTTTGGTCTTGGGTTAATGGGTTTGTTATAGTCCAGATAATTAGACCTTTGATTGTTGATCCTTGCGTATATTAATTATTTGTAGACCTAGAACAAGTGGAAAGAATCCGAAAAGGGAAGATTCAAGTGCCTTAGGGGATTCAAGCTTGGATTCGAGGTAGGTGATGGTTGTGATTTCATGTTCTGTGATATATGTTTGTACGTGCTTCATTATATTGCATGTATGTATGTGAATGTTGCATTATTGATCACACTAATCATAAATGAGTATGAACGAATAACTATATGCCATGAATCACCTCTTAATTGTATGATTGTGAGAATGTACATTGTGATTGTGATTGTGGTATGTTGAATGGAGCGGGTATCGCGTTCCGACACAGTAATTGGGATCGGATGTCACGTACCGACATACATATGGGATCGGGTGCCACGTTTCGATGCATCTATGGGATCGGGTGTCACGTTCGGCACACTAACTTGGATCGGGTACCACGTACCGGTACACTAACATTTTGGGTATGGGTTCCATGAGAGGACCATTGAATTGGGTTCCGTGAGAGGACCCACTACAACATTTTAGGCTTTCAGTCACACTTGTAAAGTATGGCCTAAACTAGCAAAAAATTGTGGCATTTGATAAAAGGCAACACTTTTTGACTTTACACAACGTTTTTTCAGGGATGGCCTAAAAAGGCATAACCTTTGACCTTAGGCTACACTTTTCAAGTGTTGTCATAGCAGCTACGCTTAAAATGCGTGGCCGATGAGGTACAAAGACCACGCTTTGTATCATCTCTTTGGCAACACATTTATTTGATAAAACTACACTTTCTAGCGTGGCCTTTGCTTTATTATTTGCCACACTTTAAAAGCGTAGCTTTTTATACCTCTTCAACAACAACACTTATAAAGTATAGCCTTTTCTGTACATACTACATTTTATAATCAATAAGCAATACAATTGGCATCCCTGTAGCCACACTTTTAAAGTGTGGCAACGTTGTCTAGAATTTTAATAGCCACAATTTTGAATTGAAAAATAATAATTTTGGTTCAGATAGATTCACGAATCACATAATTGTACAATATAAATGATCTCAAACTTCAAATTAGCTAATAAATAATTCAATATATAGATATATAATAAACTTCAAAAACATGCCTAGTACTACATACATAGAAAGAAATATCTTAAAGAGGTATACTAGCAATAAATTTCACAATGTATTCAAACATATATTATAATAGTTCAAATACACTATATCGTTCACTCCAATATATTGAGTTGACCTGGGACCATTACTCAAATTTGATCACCTGCATTTTCCTACACATTCAAAAGAAAATTAAATGTTAGAAAAAAATTCACACTCGACACTAGTCATGGTTTATCATCCTATGAGAGCTTTGAAAAAGGAGGAACAAGACTATCAGCGTCCGCAAACTCTTCGATCCAATAATCAGCAGTCCAAAGAATTGTCTATTGTAGAGTTCCTTAAGGCAAATAACTCTCAGAGAACCCCCTGCAACACCAGGACCAATTGGTTCAGTTGCATCCCCATCTGTGACACCACGCAGCCGTTTCACGGACAACTCTCCCAGAGCCGAGCAGTTATTCAACACGGCGTTCATCCCTTTAGCTCCAAAAGCACATTAGTACAATAGTAGAAAAATACAAGAAATTTCATAGAGGTTTCAAAATCAAGGTGCAACACATATACAAAGAGGAAATTTCATTTTCAAATTATCTAGCAAATCTTGTTATGGAGGAATAAGGCAAATTAGAATATATATTTTTCTCTAAATTACCTATGCAAGGTAAAATATTTCTTAATATAGACAATGTACAAGCTCCTAAAATCAGGTTTAGTGTAAAAAAATTCAAATAGATGACAAGAAATGAAGAAAAACACTACTCCAACATAAGAATTTTAACAGTGTTAAAAATAAGAAAGTTGTTAGTACTTAATATAACATATATAAATAAACTTATCATGTGTTCAACTCAAATGAACTGATTTTATCTTAAATAAGTATCAAATTAAGGATCAACAACATTCTTGCACCTTCTTACATTTAAAAGTTCTGAATGTGATACATCTGTGATGTGTTTGGACAGGAAGGAAGAAAATATGTTCCAATAAGATGCTTAAACTGTGGGAAGTTGCAATTTATCACCACCACAATACTGAAAGCAAGCTCCAAAATAAAAAGGAAGGAAACAAACAACGATAGTGGAAATAAGGAGATGATCTTAGTGCACACTCAGTTGAGCCACGAGACAACTCGATAAGCCAATTCTAAAAAATCTATGCACTATAAAAAATTTTATAGATAATAAGCTACGTAAAACATTGCACCAGAAAGAGAAAAGATTGTACCAGCTCCAATGGCATAAACATTCTTTAGACCACCCATGACCTCCTGAGTTACCAGGTCACCATTGTCCCATACAATAAAATGTGGTTGCCTCAAAAATCTCTCTAGTACTTTCCGCCATTTCTCAGCTCCACATATCTGGGCATTAGCGTATTCTCTATTGTAAATCTCTTATGCAATATTAGGTCCACCAAGATACAAGATGTTTTCAATTGGAACTCCAGCTGCAAATAATAGGTGTCATGTGAGCAATAAGTAACGCTAATAAAGAAATTAACGATCACATATTTTTGAAGTTCAAATTCGACCATATACGGCATAACCTTGTCACTTTAGCTATCAAAAGTTCAAAATGGTTGAAGAACCAACGTGACTTGATCAAGTTGCAAATAATAATATTTGCATATCCGAAGACTTCAAAATATAATTATATACACAGGAGTCAGAAAGTAAAGAGAAATTAATATAGTTTAACATTTACTCTAACTGGATAGTAACAAGAGAAAATAACACAATCAAACAAACTCCACAATTGGGTCTAGGGGAGAAGACAACACAATCATTGAGAAAAATGAGAAAATATGCATACAAGTACGTACATGTGATCTACAAAGCAGTTAGAGAAGAATCTAGACCTTCGAAACTCTTCCATTAGGATCATATATATACCTCATACATATTTTTACTCAGAAACAAATATATCAGCTCTTCAGGATGAACTAATTAAAGGCATGAACAATATTTTCCTAAATCTTTCTATAGTGACATCTCAATCAATCAGCTAGGAAGAGTTTAAGTGTAATGAGAATAATAAAGGTCAAGAACTCTTTTTTATTTTATTTTTCATACCATGACATCTTTGTGGGCCATTAGTATACAGTTTGAAACTCGGTAATAATGGATCTGCCCCTCTACCCTTCTCCACTTAACTATCGGCTTTTGTCTGTGACAAAGTTTTAACTCGTGCCATGTGCCTGACCCATACATCACTAGCTGCACTCTTATCACTAGACTAAAGCTCTAGAGGCATAAAATTCAAGAATCTTACCCAAAAGGTGTTGCTGAAAGGCGAACGGCTCATAATGCTTGCAGTACTTAGGAAAGTCACTTAAAAGAATCTTTTTATCCCAAAAATAAAAAAACATAAGTACATAACAGACATCCCATATTACTCATTCTGCTGCCACATAATGATGATCAATTTTTTTTAAGAAAGATAATGTTTAAGGATGAACAGTTTTTCTTTGACTATTTATAATTATGACCATGACAATTATATTGACTTGTCAAACCTAAAATCTGATGCTCCCTCTAGTCCCCTTTATAGCTGTGTCATAGAAGCAGATTAACTGAGAAATGTTTTTAAACTAAATTTGTTGGAAGTTATTAGTTCAAGTTAACATCAGAACCTTTTCAAATCTCTAAAGATTCATTTATCAAATGCTCCTAGGAACAGTCATATATTTCACTAACTCCAAAAAAAATATGATCTATCAGGAAGTAGAAGAGGTTGTCCCTCATTGCAAATAGGAAATAGAAAATCATTCTGTTATTTTAACTATGTCAGCTCCCAAGTATTCAACTTAAAAACCATAATAGAAATTGAATCAGCTACAGTAAATTTCAAACCAACAAAGTTATTTACTGAATAAATAACGCAATGGAAATGTAAAGTACAAGTTTGGAAAAATAACTCAACAGTATGGAAAAAGTCTCTTACTTGCTTTGCTAATCATTTGTGTTGGGGTAACAATGCGGGGTTCATGCCCTAATTCAGCCTCTATGCCCTTTGCCAAAGATATAAAGACTAGAACATTAATTCGTTCCTTCCAATACCAACTAATTTCTTGAAATACTTCCCTGATTTCTGTTGATGGCAAACCATTGATGACAATATCAGCATCCCACACAGCCTCCTCATGTCCATGCTACCTCAAACTAAAAGGCAACTTACTCACACATAGTCATAGATAATCTAAAAGCAAACAAATCAAAGAACAAACATTTCAAAACTCAATTTACAGTACCACTCCAGAACACCTGGCCAACTTAAATTGACAACAAGCTTAAACTATATGTAATATAATGAAATTGAAATTCTGAAAAATGTGAAGATTATATAGATCTAAAATTGCATCTACCATTTTAAAAACGCATAAAATGAAAAGTTCATGAAATAAATTAAAATTTTTGAATACCAGAAATAGAGAAAGAAAACTGAACGAGAAGAAGACTGGCATATATGAGTTGAGTGACTGAATCTAACTCCATCACCACAACCCATATCCGCTTCCGTAGACTCCCCAACTCCTCCAAACGATTTCAGAATTCATCGAACTGTTTCTCTAGTTTCCCAAACGAAGGCGTAGAAGAAGAGAAATGTACAGTGACAACAAGATCTGCCGAAAGAAGAACACTAACAAAGTAGATAATTACTTCTTCATTCAATGTCTGGCATGCCCAACAGTGGATAACTAGCGTCAGCAGATCCAACAAGGGGAATATACTCCAATCCTCTTACATGAACACTAAAACAAGCTGCAGAACAATCAGTTGCATAAGAGATACGCCTCGAGTTTTTTCCAGATTCAATTACTAGTAACTAACTAGTTCCACTTTGTCCAAAACTAAATACAGATATTCACTGCACAAGATCAAACTTAAACAATACATTAAACGCAAACATATTATTTTAAAATAGGATGCTTTATGAAAGGTAAAATATCCACTAAAAGCTGCAGGAAACACCAGAATATCAAGTCTCCTTTTCAGGATCCAGATGGAATCTGAATACCCGACTACCTAGTGCAACAAAAAAATTGAATATATTACTCAAATGTAAATTAGTCAAAGTGTTAAACATTGAATGAGAACATAAATTATAGTTAATATACATGGAACACCCAGGTGAACCACACACGAGAATGATTTAAATTATTCGATAGCCAGAGCACATACATATTTTAAATAACGATTTCTTTCATGTGCATCCAATTAAAAGCTTTTGAATATATTACTGATAAGAAAAAACTTATGAATATACACAGTTTGAAATGAACAATCCCCTGAGACTGAAAACAAATAGATTACTGCCTGACAAAATTGCTAAAAAATAGTTTTGTTTACACTGTCCTAAAGCAGTATTTAAGTAGTTAGGTTAGAACTAAGGTACAAAGAGAAAGAAATTGGTCGTAAACAACAACTGAAGACTATACCATTTTCTATCTTCATCACACTCTAGAGCATTGTTTCCATTTTTTGTTTCATGTCTGAATTATCATCCATATCTGGGGTAATAAGAATAAGGTTCCTGTAAATTTCACGCACAAAACTGCAGATCTTCTCTGCAAAATCAAGTTCCCCTTCTAAAATTCGACCAATTGCTAACCTCATTAATTCTGCTGTCAAATCCGCAAGCTAAAAGACAAAAGTTTAGTCGTTACCTATTTCTTTGAGATACTATTTGGATCAACAGAAAAATGGATTTCATGCATCAGACGTTCAATCATGCTAATTGTGTATGGATGCTGAGTTTCAGGATTGATTGTCTTCTGCATAACTATGGTACGTAGCAATATCCCTGAACTGACTTGACAGTTGTGATTCCCACTCCTTTCCTGCAACTTGCAGATCTCTTTTGTCCAAAATCTAAAATATAGAAAATATCTTTTACATAATACATCACTCTCATTTATTCCTTAAAAAAAGAGGGAAGAGTATAAGAAGGGATGAGGGTAGAGGAAAATATGGAATATCACTTAGTGGCACTTAAAATAAGCTATTTCCTTTGCTGGTAAATTAAAACAATTTTGATGGGAAAGTGCTTGAGTTATCAACTTATTAAAGTGTTAAACATGATTAAAATCACTACACCATAGGCTTTTAGGAGGTCCTTTTGAATCCTAAGCATCAGAAATTCTGAAAGTTGTGCCACGTTGCTTAGCTTACGTGAATAACTACTTACTTCGCTTATCAATTCGAGAGGCAAAACTGGATTGAAAACAAATACTTTTTCATCTTGATGATTCAGAAAGGCAAAATTGGATTACAACAAGACCTCGAAATTTCTAAAATATTGCCCAAACGATCAAAAAGTATAAAGTAAAACAATTCCTCAGACATTACTTCCTAGAATCATGATATTCATATGCCAGATAAGAAAAAACCAATTTTTAACATACCCAACGTTAAGCATTGTCATGCTTGTAACTAGTATATGCATATCAATAGGAGAAAAGATAGGAATCAAGAAGCTATATAACGAGAAGGAATCCAAAAAGGTTCAAAAGTAATTGTCCATACTTATGAATAACTTTAAATGCTTTCTCACACTACTTGCTACCTCCTAACTCTGTCCATCAAGGCTAAGAGGACAGGCGATATCTTCTACAGTATGACTAATGATTCAAGTAAAAAATATGCTTTTCATAAAGGGACAGAAGTGCTCACCTCCAAACAGATTTTGGTCTGATCATCAGTACCAAAAGCCCTAATCAAATCTTTAGACTTTGCAAGTACACCCTTTAACACATTCGTGTAAACAGTATGTGACTGCAACACTTCATCCACATCTTTCTCTCTACACCACAAACAAAAAATCAATCAACCTAACAATACTTATTAATCCAACAGTATATCTTAGCATTACTTAACTTGAAAAATACAAATAGATGATACTCTTACCCCTAAGATATAGTCTAAGATGTTAGTCTGCAACGGTTCAACACAAGGAACACGAGAAAATGACCAAAATGGTCCTTGATGTATTGGGCTTGGACATTCTTGGTCCTTTATATATATTACCTTACTAAAATAGTCCTTAATGTATATAAAAATATTACCATTTTGGTCTTTAATCCTAAAACTAACTATAAAAGTGATATTTTTTGTTAAAATTAATTGTGGGTCCCATAAAATTGTCACATGGCAAACCCCTTCTCCCTTATCTTTTTTCTTCCCTGCAATTTTCAATTGATTTATTCTTCTCTCCATTACCTCCTTCTTCTTCTTTTTTAAACCAAATTTTACCCAAAAAAAAAAAATTGACACAAAAATCTCTTCAAATCTCAAAGAATATATTTTAAGATTATATTTTCCACCTTTATCCATTACGTTTTCACCCTTTAATGTCAACAAAGGAATAAAAAATTAATACATAAAAAAGTTATTAATCTTAAAAAATCATAAAATAAGAAAAAAGCTATATTCTTCTCATAGATCCCTTCAACAAGAGAGAATAGTTGTTTAAAACTTGAAAAGAGTTTACTTATGGAGATCTTGTAAAAAAGAAATTGAGTGTTTTATCTAATTTACTTAGTTTATATTTATTTTAGTGGATCATTTTTTTTTTTTGAGTCTAAAAATGGGAATTGTTGGGGATTATTATTTCATAGGGGAACTAACAAATGAGTGTAGTGTGTATATATATATTTTTTACAAGAATATGACAAGTGGAAAATGGAGCATTGCCTCTAATGGTGGTGAAAGAAAAAAGACCAAATGCTGGTGAAAGAAAGAAGATGAAAATAGTCATCTGTTAAGTTTAACAGAAATTTTTACTTCTATGGTTAGTTTTAGGTTAAAGACCTAAATAGTCATCTTTTCTCTATACATTAAGGACTATTTCAATAACATGATATCTATAAAGGACCTAAAATCTCCAACCCTTATATATCAGGGACCATTTTGGTCATTTTCTCGAAGGAACACTAACAAAGTAGATTAAGTTACAATAGAGAATTTCTAGGTGGAAATTAGGAGGAGACAGAAATAGGGTATTGTGTTTGAGTGAATTGGGGCAAAACGTTTTTTGAAGTTTAGTTCTTTGGAAATAGAGCTTTTTTATTTTTTTATGAATTCTTTTTTTGGCCAATTAAAAATTGGAGGGAGTGTTAAATATATTGGAAGGAATACAATATTTTAGTGATAATTTTAGAAAAACCTATATTGCTACACTTGTAAAGTGTTGTTTTTAGACTTATAAAAATAGCACACTTTAAAAGTGTAGTCATATGTGTAAATAAGTATTACCAATTATATCATGATATGGCAACACTTATAAATGTAGCCTATACAACTAAAGAGCATGCTTTAAAAGTGTGGCTAATGTCATCGTGGCCAAAAAGTAAAAATTAAGGTTACGCTTTAAAAGCGTACCCAAAGATATTTTAGGCAACACTTTACAAGTGTTGTCCAGATTTAGTGTGACCTTAGGCCTAAAATGTTGTAGTGACCATTGAATTTTGTTGTGTATCTACTTGTGATGATAACGTTCATATATAATGGTGATTGAGGTTGAAAGATTATTTGTTGCTCTAAAATAATAACCAATGTGTATTATTGAGAACGTGGAATGCTACATTTGTAACACCCCGTATCCGAAAATAGAGATTTCAGATTTCTGGTGTTACATGTGGCACTCACGGACACCATCCACGGACCGTAGATGGACTCACGGTCCGTCCTGCAAGTCCGTGGTTCGTGACAGAAAACTTCCCCAGAACTCAATCAGAAAATTTGGCTAAGTGTTGACCCACGGCCGGACTTACGGTCCGTAGGTCAGGTCACGGACCGTAGTTCGTGTCCGTGGATCGATTCCCCAAAAG
>JAJONZ010033140.1:0-12711 GCA_029582445.1 Solanum paucissectum
GGGGCCCCAAAATCAAAATTGCCCACGCACCAGATGCTAAGCACTGGGCGTGAGGTGGGGTGTTAAAGAATGACAAAAGTCCCACATCGGTGATTAATAAGATGGGTGGACTCCTTATAAGGCTTGGGCAATCCTCCTCCCTTTGAGCTGCTAGCTTTTGGGGTGTGAGTTAGGCCTAAGACTTTAACACTTGTGTTATCAGATGAATAGAGGATGGATATTTAAAAGTTTTTAGATAAGAGATCACCATGGCACAAACTTTCAAAATATTAATTAGGGATAGAATGAATGAGACTTGTCTATCATTAATCAGATGTCTTATTAGTTAATTTGAAAAAATTAGATAGTTATATTAAAAAAATACTTTCAGATTCAATGGTAAAATAGTAGTATTACTCAAACTAGATGTTTTATCATTCCATATATTGCTAAAATAGGGGTGGGGGTCGGGGGGATAAAGTTAAGCAACTATATGAAAATGACCATATTAAAACTCATTTATTAAGATAAGGATTTAACTTATATTTACAACGATAGTATAATGTTCTGTTTTTAGTTTAATATAGAGTACAATCTTTTTTGAGAAGTGGAACTTTCATTGAAATGAGCGATATTCACAATTTCGTAGCTAAATAACAAAATTTTCATGTTATTAACTACATATTATATGAAAATTCAATTAGCTACTAGAAGATATTAAAGTGATGGATTAGCTAGGAATTACCGATAAATTCCGTTGCTAATTTCATGATTTTTAGTAGTGTTTGGAGCAACAGTAAAATTGTCTTTGGGTGACCATGGATTCGAGCTGTAGAAATAACCACTAATATAATACTTGCATTAAAGTAGACGGTCTACATCATGCTTCTTAGGATGCCACCCTTTCTTGAACCCCACGTGAATGTTGGATACTTTGTGAACCAGACTGTTATTAGTACAAGTTTTCCTAGACACACATGCTATGCAAATTACTCACATCTTCTTCTAATTTATTTATCAGATTTTTAGTAGATGGGACACCAATAAGGCAATACAAGAATCTTGAAGCAACAAATGGAATACCTTACCCAAAGAACCAACCAATGTGGTTATACTCAAGTCTATGGAATGCTGAGGAATGGGCAACAAGAGGTGGCCTTGTAAGGACTGATTGGAGTAAAGCCCCTTTTATTGCTTCTTATAGAAACTTCAATGCCCAAACTTCCAAGAATCCCATAGCCAATTCTTGGTTAACTCAATCATTGGATAATGTTGGCTTAGCAAGGATGAAATGGGTGCAAAAGAACTATATGATATACAATTATTGCACTGATACTAAACGTTTCCCTCAAGGATTCCCTCATGAATGCACTCTAAATTAATAAGTGTTTGTGTTAAAATTTCCTCTATTTTTTTTCTTTGCGAGTGAAACGGTAAGAGTTGTCGTTGTGTAAATAAAAAGATTATTATAGTTTTCAGTGGTTGAAAGTTGAAACAACTTCTTGCAGAAATGCATACGATAAAGATGAGTGTGTGTCAGAAGCTTATTGTATTAAGCTGTCCTCTTTAAAAAGTTATTGTCTTTGTTTTTATTTTTTATTTTATATTATACTATAAAGAAATGTATAGTAGCCCATTTGAGAGTGATATTGTTTGATTGTACTTATGTGATAAGTTGGAAATATTGTTTCAGATCTTGACTTGTTCTTGTTATCTCAAAAGTATCTAGGGACACAAGTTATGCTTATCTATAATATAATATATGGTACTCATTATTCATATTACCCCGTTCCGTTTATTTGTAGATTGGACATATATATATAATCTTTCTTCTAAAGAAGGATTCTTATATATATATTTTGAAAATAGCTGCAAGACAAAAATCGAAAGCCTTTTTTTTTATTGTTGTTCCTCCCAAATACATGGCTTACGTACCCATCTCAACATTCTTGGAAAACAATCGAATCGAGGGTTCGGGAGCCTATAAGTGGAACGTTTGCTATGCTATAAGGACTATGTGCCTACCCGGATTGGCTTCGCTATCGCTCCCGTGTAGGGGTCGGTCTATCCCAAAAAAGGGTCCTCCTATCTGAAAGGGATTCCGAAGCGAGCGAGTTCCCTATTCCGTATCTTGGCCATCTTATCTGCAAGGGCGGCTTCCTCCGTTTCTGCTTTGCATGTCTTTCATTCTGAATTGCCTCCTTTGACTCGTGCATGCTTGCGTTTAGATAGGTTAGATACTTCTTATATTAGGAGTTTGCATATATTTAAAGAGAAAAAAAAAATCAAAACGAGGATTACTCTTCTATGTTTACTACTTTTCTCGTTTGCACCATGTTAATATCTCTCCATATTTATGATTAAGAATAAAAGTGGAAACAAACAACTAAAATATCTTGATTTTTTTTAAAATGCCAACTATTTAAAGGCTAGAAAGCAGATTTTCGTCAACATGCCTCTGTCCTAACTAAGGTAATTTGGTAGTTTTAAATGTTGCTATCGTGGGCTCTTTCTAAAAGGCTATACTTTGTTTTGTAGTACCATATGCATGTTTATCTTTAGACAAAAAAACCAGCTACTTCGAAAGAGTGATGGTGTCCACAACTCTCAACTTATTTAAAGGGTATTTATGTAATATTTTTGTGGTTTTACTTACTTATCGGATAAAAATGAGTTAATTTTTTGTATAATCATTCAAGTTGAGAAAATTTTATTAAATTTTTTTATAAGATCATTCATCTATAACTTTATATATGTCTTACAAAGTCTTTCTCTCACTAAATTTTTTAGTTGATATGTCATGTCATATTAATTTCTTATTTTTCAAGCCACCTGATATAAAATCTAGAATAATTTTGAATACAAAGATATCGAGTCTAGCCATTTTGTTTTACGTATATATGTCAATTTAATTAAGTTCTAAATTCTAAAATGACTTTAGTGGATTTTCTTAATACTTGAAATCATATAAGAAAATTAAACTTGAACAAAAATATGACTTATTATTGTTGCTTCATAAAATACTAAAATTTGACTATTTTATCCTTTTTCAGGTTTATCACACGTATACATCATTTGCAAATTATAAATTGTCAGTGATGACCCTGTTGGAAATTGACCCAACTATCATCTGTATACATCAAATAATAATAATTTTTCTTTTATTGTATGGGTCCATATTTTATTGCAAAAACATGTGGATGGCTAAATGATTTTTAATTCTATTTTTAGTTACTACTGTTTAGAAAAGAAAATAATGCAGAAATTGCTGAAAATCGACCTAAGTAATTAGTTATTCAGGGAAGATGTACAAATTTAATCTACCTATGTTTGGAAAATTTTGCAAATTCAATTGACCTTGAATTGGAAAACATTAAATCATGATCTAGAATGTTTAGAGTTATTGCAACATAATATTATACCTGAATCTAATATTGTTTAAAAAATATATTTTTTAGGATCTATATTTACACAATTTTTAAAAATAGAAATAAAATCTAATTAATAAAAGAAAAACATTATGTTTAGCAAGTCATGTCACTTGTCTTCTTCAAATGCAACTAGTTTTACTTAGATAGGTATTCTACTATAACATAAATCGTTGGGCCTGTGTTAGCCCACTTTGATATCTAGTATGTAAGATAAAACTGTTACGAGTCGTTTGGTAGGGTATATTAATTAAAATCGTCTTTGTATTAAAATTTAGTCCAGTCTAGGATTGCAACTAATGACTCAGTTTAACTAAATAATAAGACCCAATATTATTAGTTAACAGACGGGAGAATTGATTAAAATTTAGTCCAGCCTAAGATTGCAACTAATGACTCAGTTTAACTAAATAATAAGACCCAAAATCGTCTTTGTATTAAAATTTAGTCCAGCCTAAGATTCCATAAATCATAGTTCATAAGCTTCATCACGTGTCCATAGTAAAAATTGTGGATCATGCATGGGTTCATATGAATTCAACTCAAAATCATGTAAATACTTCAATTTATGCATTAAAAGATAGAAAACACGTAATTGAATCATAATTGAGAAGAACCCATGAAGATTGAATAAAATCCTAACTTTGAATTGAGAATTGAATACTTGTAAAATTGGAAGATCTTGGGTACTTTACAGAGGAAAGGACTTCATAGGTGAATACTAACATACCTTAGTGACTAAGCCCCAAAAGTTATGGTGAATTGGAGATTTTGAAGTGAAACCTTATCTTCTTCTTACTTAGCTTTAGAGAGAATTTGGAGGGAAATTTAGAATTTAGGAGAATGATTTAGAATGAGTAGTTTTATGACTTAAATTCTTATATACAGATTAGAATGGGGTTAAAATGACATAGCTTAGGTACTAGACACATATAAAAAGACTAAAATGGCCCTGACTTAAAAAGCTGACGTGAGACTTGTATTGGAGCCCTTCACAAACCGTTTAGCCCTTCACGATCCGTGAAGGGGGTCGTGAAGGTTGGGGATCAAAAATTGAATTTCAAAAACGACCACCTTAGCGCCCTTTTCCACGGGCCGTGAACCCTTCCACGGGTCATTTAGACCTTCGTGAAAGGTTCACGGTTGGGCTAGGGTTTGTGGACCCATCCGTTCAACCCGCCTTACATTTTCTAAATTTCAAGGTGTTATAGTTTGCCTTGTTTATTAGGTTTCTTGCTGGGTATCGTGTTGATTGGTACTCACTCCTTGTTACTAGACTTGTGTGGGTTTTGAGTCCGTTTCAGTGTGATTGCTTTCCTTCTCCTATTTCTGAGGCTTGTTAAAGGTATGTTGAGAGGTAGCTGCTTGTCATCACGGCGGTCCTTCTAGTTCTTTATTTTATGTTTTGTTCTATTTGAGAAACAAAGACTTGAGATTTGTAATCATCTTTAAATTCCACAATTTTATTAGTGACTTGTACACTTGACAATTAGGTTTTGGGGTGTTAATAGAATGAATGAATTTTTCGCTTTTATCTTGTTCTTGTTTTATCTTTCCGCTTTTCTTTCGTTCCATTGAAATGAGGTTGACTTGTCTTGATAGGAATAGACAAGTGTCATCACATCCATTTTTGGGTCGTGACATCAAGAAAGGGCAATCGGCCTCCCCCCCTCCCCCCATTATACCCAATAATTTATTAACGTTGAGTTAATATTTTTGAAAAATGCAATGAATAAATATGTTTGACACTCTATTAATTAATAAGGATAAAATGTTAACTCACTATACCAATTATTATTTTCTTAATAAGTGTGTCAATTTAAAATTTGACAAATAGATTGAGGCAGAAGGAGTATGTGCCTTCACCAACCTGCTCTCCCCTTCTTAAGATATTTAATTAAGTTTTGTTCACTTCTTTTCTTTTTTAATTTTAATTTCTTAGTTTGATCATTGATATGAGTAAAAGTACAACTTTGAGTTTGACATCCCAAACTTTGACATTATTAAGGATAGCAACATTGTAGGACTGTTCTACTAAGTACCACCAAAAGAAAGTGTTCAAATTAGCTCAAAATCTAACCAGATATGATGTACAATTTAAGGGGACTTATAAATAATATTGACAGGTCTCATTGGTTTAGTTCTAAAGATTGGAAAATCTCATCTATCCATATTGAAGAGACCTCTAACCTGCTTAGGAAGGGACGGAAAAGAGTTGAAGGGATGAAGTCCTTCAATGCCATGAATCAAGGTGGAGAACTTGTTAGCCAGGTTAGTAGCATCACTAAAGCAATGACCGATGTAGTATTCATGCTCTTCGATTAAGTTTTTGACTCTTGAACCATACCACTGATTTTTCAGGACGGGTCTCATTCTCTTTTAATACATCTGGTCAACACCATGGAGTTTGTTTCAACCCAAACAATTAGAGAAGCTTCTATTAGCACACCATTAAGACCATAAAGAAGAGTTGTTATTCCTGCGATGTTTTTGCTCTTTCAGATTAAATTAACATATTATAAGCTAGAAAATAAAATAATAACTAACCATTATGTTAGAAAAATAATAGGAAATATAATTGAAGCTTTGAGACATGTAATCACTTTCTTTAAAGAGATATTGTCCATATACATATTGGGGTAAATACAAACAATTCTCTTCAAGGATACAATAAAACCCTTTGTTTATACATGTAGATTTTTCTTAGGCTATTTCTAGAGAGTCTTTATGTAATGACCGGGTTCCGTCGTTATAGAAAAGCCAACGGGGAAAATTTTTGGGTTGGAAAACTTTTCGGAGAAACTTGAAATTTCTCAACCTAGTCCAAATTTAGATGAAATCGGAGTCTTTGAGAGGTAGGGAAATCTGGTAACAATTGGGTGACTTATTTGTGATTTTGATTGCATGAGTAGTTAGATAAGTCATTAAGGAATTCGTACGACTTTATGGAATTGAATTCGGGTGAGTAGAACTCCCGGAATCGATCTTAGCGTGAACGATATTTTCTAAGCGACGTTGGTTAAAGGTGTGTTATGAAATGAGGGTCTTGGAATTATTAAAATAGCTCACTGTTTCGTGCAATCCGCTTTGGCGGTGGTTTTGGTCGCTCTGGCGGGGCCGCTATAGTGGGGTGAGGGCCGCTGTGGCGGGCCAGATGCGACTTAAGGTCGTAAATAAATCCCAAAACGTCTTTATCTGCACTTTTCGGTTTTTAGAGCTAAGGAACGAACCCCAGGCGATTCTTGACAGTTTTCCACCATTCTTGAGGCTAAAGGTAAGATTTTAACTCCCCAAATCCATTTTTTGATCCGTAGAACGTAATAGAATGGGTAATTATCGATGGGGGAGGGTTTTGATCTAGAAAATATTATGGAAAAATCCCTAATTTGGATACTTAGGATCATGGGTATGATCTAGGATTGTTAGAATTGTTAGTAATTCGGGTAATTAGTGATTGTTTATTGATTCCCGTATTATATTGATTGTTTGTAGATAAGAACAAGCAGAACGAATCCGAAAGGGGAAGAATCAAGTTTCTTAGGGTTTCGAGCTTGTTTCGAGGTAGGTGATGGTTGTGATTCTATGATTGTGTGATGTGTGTTTGTCTTTGCTTCATTATGATGCATGTATGTATGCGAATGTTGCATTATTGATCACACTTGTTGTAAATAAGGATATATGACTTTGAATGTCATGAATCATGACTTGATTGTATGATTATGAGAATGTACTTTGTGATTGTGATTGTGGCTTGTTGAATGGATTGGGTGTTGCGTTCTGACACACTAACTTGGATCGGTTGCCACGTTCCGGCATAATCTTTGATTCAGTACCACGTTCCGATATGCTAATAGTTTGGTTTTGGGTTCCATGAGGTGACCAATGACTTGTCATAATTGTGTATCTTGAAAAATGTGAAGTTGTTCGTTGTTCGTAAATGTTGATAATATTGTATATGTTCGATATATACATGTGATTATATTGTTGTATTGATTTATGTATGTGCACTTAGTGGGATAGCCGCGTGATCCTACCAGTACACTGTGGTTGTGTACTGATACTACACTTGCTCTTTTTTTGTTGAGTACAGGGCATCTTCAAGCGGCTATTGACAGACCTCGCTTAGAAGATCAGTGATCGTTCGAATTCAAGGGTGAGCCAATTCTTCTGGGCTGCCATGGGTTCTCTTTCGTCTATGTCCACCATTTCAGACTTAGACTTTTCTAGTTAGTTATTAGTGCATTAGTTTGGGGTTGTATCCCTTCTTGTTTAGACTTGTTGAACTTTAGATGTTTTGGTACATTGACTTTCAGGTTCTAGGTGTATTTTCCGCATTTGTTTTAGTTGATAGACTTTTGTTTGGAGTTTATGTGAACTCCATATTTCTTTCCTTAGTATTTAACTTGCTTTCGTAACTTAAATTTCTTAGTTGTTTGGTTCTTTGGTTAGCTAATTAGTATTAATGATTCTCCCACCGGAGGGTTAGTGTGGGTGCCAATCACGATGGTTTGGGTCGTGACACTTTATATTTATAGATCAACTTGAGAGATGACTCTTCATAAGAGTCATGTTCTTTCGTGAACATGTGATTTTTCATAAGAGTCGTGTTCTTTCATGAACATGTGACTTTTCATAAAGATCATGTTCTTTCATGAACAAATAACTTTTTATAACAAATCATATGTTTTCACGAATAAATATGGTTGTTCAATTTAAGATCTCTATATATTACAAAATATCCAACACATTCAGTTAAATTTTATAATGTAAGAAAAACATTTTACACCATCACATATCACTATCAGTGTATATTATAATTCAATTTTTTTTAAAAAAAGAAACAAGAATGTAAACATTGATTAGTTTAATTGTTTTGAGCTCTATAAAACACCAAGAGTTGCTGTCTTATTGTCTTGATGAGCAACTTGAAAGTGTCCTTCCAAAGGACAATTTGAATAAATAAATTAAAGGTCATCGATTAGGGTGACCACATATTAAAAGTTCATAATTTGGTAGTTCCTATGACAAATCAGCAACTAAAAGAATGATAAATTTTAGGTAAATTGAGGTTATCTAGGATTAATTTAATGACTCTGTTTTCAGCTCCAATAAAGATGTACTCCGTCTATTTTACTCCTTCCGTTCACTTTTATTTGTCACACTTTAACTCGACACATTCATTAAGAAAATAATTATTGATATATTTATTTTACCAAACTATCCCCTATTAAATGATGTCTTGAAAAATGATTTAAAAAATAAGTATTTAATGATAAGGGTAAAACATGAAAAAAATTATTGTCTTTTCTTGATATGTCGAAAGTGACAAGTAGAAATAAAAATCTATTTTAGAAATAAGTGACAACTAAAAGTGAACGGAGAGAATATTTTACTTGACTCATATTACTTGACACAGTCTTTAATTTTTTAATTACATGTATAATTTATTTAACTATTATTAAGGATATTTTGGGATTTTAAATTTGACTATATATTATTGCAATTGTTCTATGTAGAGATTTAATACTATTGTTGTGTAATATGAAAAAAAAAACATTTTCTTCATATGTTAAAATGAACAAGTAAGAAGTTTTTAATATAAGAATCAAGTAAAACAAAAAAGGATGGAGTATTCCTTCGCTCTGTTCACATTTACGTATTTATTATACTAAAAATAGATATCTACTTGTTCAATTTGAAGAAATTGAGAGATAATTTGTATTTTATTCTTATTCTTCTTGTTATCAAGTAATTCATATATCCATTTTTACTTGTTCAGTATTGGTTTGACACACTTCTTAAGAAACAATAAATAAATTAATAATTTTATTATATCACTTTTAATATATGATAAATTCAATATTTTGAAAAATAACTACTCCTTTCGTCCATTTTTAGTAGTCATGTTGCGCTTTTCGGAAGTTAATTTGACTAATTTTCAAAGTTAAATTAGATTAATTTAATTCAATATTTTAAACAAAAAATTTAGGTTTTCAAATATTATACGAATAGTACTATAAATTATAAATTTTTGCATATCAATATGATGAAAAGATACATCGTAAAATGTTAGTCAAAATTTATATAGTTTGATTATAAAAAAATAGATTATGACAACTAAAAGTAGATGGAGGGAGTAATAGATAATAATAATAATAATAAGGAGAAACTAAGAATTAAGTGATAAATTATATCTTTATTTTTTCAAACTTAACGAGTAAAAAATGAATATTTATATTTAATATACTAAATGTATAAAAGTGAAACGAGAAAATATCATTAATTTTTTATAAGATAATTTATATTATAATAATTAAAAATGACATAAAAAATATTATTTATTTATTTATTACTTCTTTAAGGGTGTGGTACATAAAATAGGAAAAAATCCTTTTGGCTAGAAAATTTTGCTAGAATTTGACTAGAATGGTATTTTACCTTTTTAAACATTTTTATCCTTTTAACCTTTTAACTAAAAAATAAAAAAAAGATTAGTTTATTTTATATATAAAAAATATTATAAATTTTTTAAACTTCTAACTAAATTCTGACCAAATTTTCTGGTCATTGCATTGCCATAACGCTGAACATCATTGCAAACCATGAAACCAATCAAAACTAATGTAAGTGCAAATCTATTGGTCTATTCTAGGGGCGGATGCCAATGAGAGATTGTATCATAAAACAGTGTACTATATAACATCTTGAGGAAAATTTATATTCATTCCGTTTATTTTTTATTTGTCCGTTATATTAAAATACGTGTCTATTTTTATCATTCAATATAAAAAATAAAGAGATAATTTATTACTCAGTTTTTAAACTTTTATTATTAAAAATCATCATTATTCAAGGTTGATATAATAAGCTTATACTTTCATTAATTAATTTTTGTGCTTCATATCATTGATCTGACATACCCTTTAAGAAGACTTTAATTTGGAGTGTATTTTATTTAATTAATCTTATTATGAAGCTTTGACATTCTAAATTTGACCGCTACTTTATATAGTTATTTAATATTAAGAATAGTATGAGGAAAAAATATAATAAATCTCTCTTAATTTGCTAAAATAAACAAGTAAAATAAAATTTTATTTTTGACATACGTACAGAGACAAATAAAATGAGACGGATAAAGTACTTCAAAAATGTGTCATGTCAAACATAAATAAGTGCCAAATGGATGAATGAGGTATCAAAAAGGGATGAAAAAGTTAAGTGCTAGTATATATATTAGACAAAGCGTAAGTTCACATAGTAGACAAACTTTTAGGCTAGACTCCTTATAGCCAAGAGACAAATATGTGATGAGTGTGGAGGAACTTAAATTTTCACTAAAAGAATTTAAATATAAATAGAAAAAAATAAAAAATAATCCTCTTAAACTATGTAAAATTAGATAAAAATATCTTATATTTATAGTTTGCTCCAAAAAACGTTCTTATTTTTAATAGTTTGGTTTAAAAATATCCCTATATTAATAGTTTGACAAAAAAGATGCCCATATATCGTCACAAAATAAAGAAAAATAGTTTTACTAGGTCCTAAAATTTATAAAAGAACAAACAAAGAAATTAACAATTGAGTCAATCAGATTATGGCTCGTTATTTAGCTCATTTTAGCTCAATCTATTTCAGCCCAAATAATTTTTAGACAAATTAATAACCTACTGATTTATTAATTATACACATTTTAATTAACTTAAATTTAATCCAAGTCACCTATTTAACACCCTTAAAAATATATCAAAGAGAAGGATTGAAAGACTTTTGAAAAGGCCACATATAATACCTAAAACAAATTTTACATCAAAAAAGGGAGAAAAAGGTAAAGTGATATACATGATATTCCCTTGTCCCTCCTTAGTTGTTGTGTTTTTATTAATGCTTTTTTAGAAAATCATAAACAATTTTTTATTTATTTTTGACTAAAATTACTCTCGTTGCCGGCTCTTAATAAAAATGTGCACTCTATTTGTGTTCGTATGCTATTTAATCAAGTATTATTACTTTAAAAAAAAGTTAGTACGAAGAATAAAGAAAATAATATTCAATCAAATATTTTTAGAATCATGACAATTTAAAGAGGACATAAAAAGTGAAACACAAGTTCATATAGTACACATATTTTAACTCAAAAAATGAAATTGTAAAGCTTATTTAACCATTAGTTTTAGTGGGTCGGGTAAAGTGTAATGGGTCAATAAAATAATTAAAATGGGCAGCATGTTATTTTAAAAAAAAATTGTAAGCTTAAAATAAAAATTGCATATCAACAAAATCAAATAGAAATGTCACTTAAAATAATTAAGTAACTTTGTGAGTGATATACCAACAGGTGAATGATTTGAGTTATAAATTTTTTTAAAATTACTTTCTAAGTAAACTATTCTTAATTGAGTAACCAATTCATAAATTAACTCTTCATGATATTAATGCTATAACTATTCTTTGACCGTTGTTCAAGATATACCAGAGTAGGTTATCTTGCTAGGTGACAGGTGTCTAGTAGTTGAGATTCTATTAAATATGACTCATTTTAAGGGAAAATTATGTTCTAGGTCTATTTTTGAAAACGTTTGCGTCACGTGGTTTATACTTTGTGTGTAAATACACGATGTAATCCATATTTGTATACACACTTTTTATACACTATTATACACTTTATATAAGATTGATATATTATATATAATATTTTTTCTCCAAATATAATATTATATATTGGTTTACATGTCATAAATATTTCAATTTTTTTTATATTTTCTAAATTTTTCCTTTTGTAATGATACATTATTTCTAAAAAAAATAGGATCCTGATATCAATAATTTATCAGAGCTGACAATTTATTTTAGGAACTTTTATACTATATAATAGCCCAACAAAACCCAATAAGGTGGCCAAAATGTTTGGACTGGAAGTCATAATTTAGTTCCTATTATCCACAATTCTTGGAGTTGTATCCAACTATTTTTGGGCATTGTTACCGTTTAATTGAACTATAGTCTATCGATCTTTTCCATCTTTAAGGCCTAATTAGGGCATTGTTTGTGTGGATACTATTTTTTATTGGGAAAATTACGCGTATAAGCAAATATATACTAGTTAATTACTTAATATAGCTATAGTTTACCTTAATTACAATTCGCAGCTTACTTTTAGCTATAATTATACAACTCAGCTTTTTAGTTTTGTATAATTCGGTCATTTGTATAATTCGGAATTTGTATAATATAATTTGTATAACTTTTGTATAATTCAGAATTTGTATAATATAATTTGTATAACTATTTGCACTTCTGA
>JAJONZ010033141.1:0-12150 GCA_029582445.1 Solanum paucissectum
CATAGTTAGATTCAGCTTAGTTGTGAGTTAATAACTTCTTTGTATTAAACTCATCAGTTTTCATATATCTCAGTTATAGTATATGGGTATTCCCCATCTTTTCATTTATTTATGATTTAGCTTCCGCATCAGTTTATTATCTTTAGTATGCTGATGATCATGCCAGCAGGGTTAGCTTGGGATCACTTGTGGTCCTAGGTCCCGTGTCCGCATCTCGGGGATAGTCTCGGGGCGTGACAAATAGACTTCCCTCAAATCATGGTACATTTTGGTGGCTCCCGGGTGAATGGAATACCGTGAACTATGGGCTTCCGACAAGATTTGTTCCCTCAAGCCATCAACATTATGAACACACTAACGACCTTGGTATCTATGTACTCCATCTCCCTCTTGGGACAAAGCCTCAATGAACTTCTTAAGAACCGCTTCTTTCAATTCAACCAAAATAGGATCAAGACCTTGCTTAGATTTTACATCCGCCACAAACGATGATTTGGACCCATTCTGAACCATAACACCACCCTTGGTGGAGTCCACTAATTGAACACCTAATTGGGCCAACCTATGAACATCTCGAACCAACTCTTTCTTACCATCATTAATATGAGCAACACTACCCATAGACAACCGACTTAGAGCATCCGCTACCACATTTGCCTTACCGGGGTGATAAAGAACACGCATGTCATAATCCTTCAATAATTCAATCTACCTCCTTCAGCGAAGATTCAAGTCATTTTGATTGAACACATATTGCAAACTCTTATGATCGGTGAAAACATTGACATGAACTCCATACAAATAGTACCTCCAAATCTTTAAGGCAAAAACAACTGCCGTTAATTCTAAGTCATGGGTCAGATAATTCTCCTCATGGATTTTAAGTTGCTTTGAAGCATAGGTAATGACCTTACCCTTTTGCATAAGCAGACATCCCAACCCAATTCTAGAGGCATCAGAATAAACCACAAAACCATTCATACCTTCTAGTAAACTCAACACCAGAGCGGAAGTAAGTCTATCTTTCAACTCTTGGAAACTCTTCTCACAAGCTTCGGACCATATAAACTTAGCCTTTTTTTGTGTCAAAGCCGTCAACAGAAAGGCAATGGAAGAAAATCCCTCAACAAACCTTCTACAGTAATCGCCCAAACCCAAGGAGCTTCTAATATCTGAAGGGGTTAGAGGTCTATGACGATCTACCTCAATACGCTTACTTGACACAATATGACCAAGGAAAGCTACGGACCTTAACCAAAATGCACATTTGCTAAACTTTGTAAAAATTTGTTGGTCCTTAAGAACTTGCAACACAATCCTCAAATGATCCATATGCTCATTCTCACTCCTTGAATAAAATCAATATATCATCAATGAACACTATTACAAACATATCAAGGCATTGTCTAAACACCATATTCATCAAATCCATGAACGCCGCTGTAGCATTAGTCAACCCAAACGACATTACAAAACACTCATAATGACCATACCAAGTTTTAAAAGTCGTCTTTGGAATATCACATCCTCTCACCCTCAATTGGTGATAACCCGACCTAAGGTCAATCTTAGAGAAATAACTTGCCCCTTGAAGTTGGTCAAATAAATCATCTATCCTTGAAAAAGGATACTTATTCTTAATGGTCACCTTGTTCAACTGACAGTAGTCAACACACATACGAAGAGACCCATCTTTCTTTCTACAAAACAAAACTGGAGCACCCCATGGAGAGATACTCAGTTGGATGAAACCCTTTAACATGAAGAAAAGAAATAGGTTATGTATATGGTAGAAGGTCAATACCAAAGTTTATTTCCCACTCTGGAGGAATACCGGGTAAATCATCTAGGAACACTTCCGAAAACTCATTTACAGCAGGGACCGACTCAAGAGTAGGAGTTTCGGAATCTACATCACTCACCCTAACAAGATGATAAATGCAACCTTTAGAGATCATCTTTCTAGCTTTAAGACATGAGACAAACTGACCGTTAGGCATAGAATTTCCCCCCTTCCACTCTAGGATTGGCTCATTTGGGAACTGAAACTTGACTACACGAGTTCTACAATCAATAGAAGCATAACAAGAGTGCAACCAAGATAAACATCAAAGTCTAACACATCAAGCTCTACCAAGTAAACAAGAGTAACTCTATGGGATAAGGAAATGGGGCACTTTCTATAAACCATCTTAACCACAATAGAATCACCAACAGGAGTAGAGACCAAAAAAGGTTCTAACAATACATCTGAAAGATCATCAAACCTCATAGCCATATAGGGTGTCACAAAAGACAAAGTAGCACCGCGATCTAATAAAGCATACACATCTATTTGGAAAACTTTTAACATATCGGTGACCACGTTCGGAGAACTCTCTTGTTCACCTCAGTTTTGGAGATCATAAAAGCGGGTTTTCTTAGGAGCATTGGAATTCAAACCACTAGGAGGAGCTTGCTTGCCCTCTCTTTCTTTAGCCGTAAGCATTGGGCAATTCCTCTATTGGTGACCACTCTTACCACAACCATAACAACCATCCATATCGGCTAGACACTTACCATCGTGCCTCTTTCCACACTTAGTGCAATTAGAGTTAGGCAATGAAGATCCACCACCATTACCTCCTTGAGGTTTAGGGTTAGACACCATCTCTTTGTTGAACTTAGGAGGAGCATTTGAGGTACCTTTACCGGAAAACCTTTGTCGAAATCTAGGTCAACCTTGTCCATCGGACCATACATTAGAGAAATTTACATCGCCGGTCCTAGCCCTTTTTACCTCCCTAGACTTTTCCTTGAGTTTCTCCTGCTCAATTTATTGGGCATGGACCATAAGACGAGAGATGTCTATGTCATTAATGAGCATGGTGGTACGACACTCTTTAACCACCATTTTGGACACACCCGACATAAACTTACTCATCCTAGCCCTTGAATCCACAACCATTGTTGGAGCATATTTGGATAATTGAGTGAACTTTACGATATATTCCCTCACACTCATACTCACTTGTCGAAGATTAATGAACTCGAGCACTTTCGCTTCCCTCATCTCAAGGGGAAAGAACCTATCCAGAGAAGCGGATTTAAGCATTTCCCATTCTACGGGACCCGCTCCTACCAGCCTCCCTTCCTTCCATTGGTTATACCATACTTGAGCAACACCTTTCAATTGATAAGTGGCCAACTCTAACTTTTCCTCTGGTGTATCTCCCATAATCATCAAAACCTTATAGACTTCATCAACAAACTCTTGAGGATCTTCCTAAACCTTAGAACCATGAAACTCCAGAGGGTTCATCCTCCCATATTTGGATCACCTATATATTGGTTGGAGCCATCATGACTTGAGACAACACTTGGAAAGTAGCCCTAAACTCCACATTGTTACTTGTTCGGCCAAAGGATCAACCGGAGCTTGAGGAGGAGCTCTTTGATCCATATTTTCTTCCTCATTCCTTCTAGAGTAAGCCCTTCGAGTAGTCATATCTTGTACACCATCGTCTAAGGATTAGTAGAAATACATTATATAGTTAAACTCTATCGCACGACTTAAGAGTAATGAAAGAAGTGGAGCTTCCTAAACATCTTGTTGCCTCTCATTCATAAATGTGGTGCGCTTCACACTCATGAACAAGACTCTACTAGATGTGGCTTATGAGACATCCTAGGACCATTCTAAACCTTGTGCTCTGATTACTAAGTTTGTCACGACCCAAGGTACCCCCTCGATGTAACATGCCGTATAGAACCCCGATGGACTCCATACAAGCCACTTAGTCCTCATAACATAAAAAATAGAACAATAACAGTAAAACACATTTCAAGTCTAAAAAGTTTTTCTAAGAAAAGCAGAAGTCTAGACACTTTGTCTCATCATAGCCATCCATTACAATAGAATGAAATTGGGTCGAGCCTATGTATCATGTTCAAAAGAGAAATACACAAAAGAAACTAAACATAGGAAATCCGTCCTCGAACCATGAGGACTCACCAAGCTCGGGAAACAATCAAATCCAAGCTCTACCCACAAAAATGACGACCCTGATTGTCGGACCCTATATTTGGGGAAAATGTAGGAAAGAGTATGTGTTAATAAAAAAATACACTAAGTATGATAGCCATGCATAAAACATTTAAAACATGTCAAAAGGGACATTTCATTTCATGCCATGCAATTTAAGAAGCTAAAACAGCATGCGAGAGAGTTGGAAAACGTATCATAGTCAATACAAGCTAGCATCTTCTTTAAAACCTTTGAACACTACAGGATACTTCTTTAAGCATGCCTTAGTTCATTATTAATCTTTTTGAGGGAATAAGCCTTAACCGACATTGAGATCATATGAGCTATAACATGATCACCCGGTGTCTCCCACACCGAAAGGGTGTTCTACTTGCTTAAGGTAGAACTATGAACTCTTAGCTTAAGTGGATGCACTAGCTAAACATCCTACGGGGGCAAGTAGTTTATGGGATAAGGATATTGTTTCTAGTAACCCGACCTTTTTATGGAAGAGCTCCATCTCAAAAGATTGGTTCTAGAAACCCAGCCTTTCTACGGGAGAGCTTCCATCTCACTACAATATCCATTCGGTGCTAACCATTAAATCCCACGGAGTAGTTATTAAGTCTTTGCTTAACTCATGTCTTATGGAAGGATGTACCTTGGACAACCAATCCAAGTTAGTTCATTAGGATAGCTCTTTAGGCTATGCGTGAGTAAACCTTTCGCCAGCCATGATCTATTCTCAATGGCTCTTGAGCCTTTGATTCAATTAGGTGAGAAAGCCTTTCAACCTAGGAATACTTACTATGTGAGAATGTCCTTTCACAATACAACAACATCATAATCATTGACACTTTACTCTCAAAGCATCCTTAAAGCATTTACATAGATTTCATAAAGGCATGCATAATCCCAAAGTAGTTTTATCGACCAAGTTCACAAAAATTCACAAATCCAAAATGATTTCAATGAAACCCATATAAAACCTATCAAGGCACTCAGCTCGTTTGCAAAACTCACACCTCAAGAACTCAAAGACATTCAATAATGGCTAAAACTCAAGAGTTTCTCAAGAACTTAATAATTCAATCTCAAAAACAAATTCAAGGATAGAATTAAACATGATTGGCGTGAGGGCGAACAAACTCAATACTATGAAAGCTTACATACCTGATAGAACCATCTTCTTGAAGCAACTTGAAGGAAAATTTTGAAAGATGAACCTTAGCCATAGTGTTTCTTGAATTTCTTGAGCGTAGAATTTTAAGAGTGAATGAGAGGGTTTGATTTATGAAAACTGATTTTTCTACACATTTAGGGTAATTTAGATGACCTTCTAAGGGTTTTTAGGACCAAAATACCCTTTAAGAAATAAATAAAACGAGCTGGGAGTCGAAATAATTTTTCAGCAGGCAGTGAGGTCCGTATTGGCTCCGTAACACGGAGCCATCGCGGAGCTGCTGCCAGGTTTGGGCGTCGTTAGTAAATCAGTCATTAGCTTTTACTCAGAGCTCGAAATTTAGCAAACTCGGTGGCGTTGGAAAGAGGACTCGAAGGGCTTTAATTTAATATCTTATGGGTCTCCTAACTCATCTTGTAATAAAAGTTATGGTCATTTGAAGTTGACCTAAAACTTAAGAAAAACTTAGGAATGAACTCTCTTTAGTTCTTCTTGGAACTCAAGGTGCTACATCTAGTGACCTTAACACTTAAGAAATATTTAATTTCTTGGTAAATCTCACTCACTATGAAGGACGGTTCGAGTCTTAGTTCGAAAATTTTCTGGTGTGTTACAAAGATGTAATTTACTCTTTGCACTATGGGATTTATGTAAGTTATACTATAATTATATGTTAAAACTCTTGAGATTAAGCGGATTAAATTGGACGGTCATTACCCAACAAAATTTTTAGCTCATTTGTGCCCAAAGTAAATTTGGACGGATCATGATCTAGCCTGATTTCTAATTCACCCCATTTTAATTTCTCTAATTTTAACTAAACTCACCCATTTAACACCCCTAAACGTGAGTTAAGTTCCTCATAGGATTAGAGTTTATAATCATTGTCTAACATGTACTATTCTAATTGTATCCTTTCCTTGTAAATTCTTGTCTAAATATATATAATAAAATAGAGAAAAGACATAAAGTGACTCCTGAATTTGTCCCGAATTTTCAAAAAGACATCTGAACTACGAGGGCGTCCGATTACCCCACTAAGCAATCTTGAACTGATATTATTACATCATTTTTTGTCCACCTGAGATGGAAAGTGTGTGCACTCTCTCAAAGAGAGTGAGCAACCTAAAATAACTAATATAATTTTATTTTTACAAGTATTTTATTATAAAATATATTTTCTTATTTTTCTTATTATTTTATCTTTTTTCCCTTTTTATTTTCTCTTTCTTTCTTCTTCAAAAATTCATTGTCAACTTCATTGAAGCTTTCAATGGCACAATTTTTACCACAACTTCACCTTCCTTTTTTTACTACTATTGGTTTTACTCTCTTTAATTTTAAAACTTTATCTAAATATGTTCTTACATTTCGATCAATTTGATAAGCTCATTAGATTTCAAGATGATTAGGAAGTATCATATAGTTTTTTTTACCCAATTTCAATTAAGTTCTTTCAATTTTCGGGCAATTCATTGATTCTTTTAAAATTGTCATTTCTAATTTTGAAGTTATATGAAAAGAAGTAATTGATGATACCTTCAAAATTTTAAATTTTCTTAGAAAAATAATTAGTTTTGTTATCAATAATTCAATAAAGTGAAGAAAATAGTATGAATTCTTTTTTTATAAAAAAAAACTGAAATAAAAAATTTGATTAGAGAAGAAGAAGAAAAAGAAAAGAAAAAAAGGAAGAGGGGTTCAACTTGACGTGGGGGGGGGGGTGAGGGTGGGGGTGAAGAAAAAGAAAGAAAATGGAGGAATTGATCACTTGAAAGTGGGGGATGGAAGATGAAGTGAAATTTAAGATGAAATCAAAATTAAATTAAGTCAAAAAGTAAGAGAGAGAGAAATAAAGAAAAACTTAAAATAAAAAAATACATTTTTAATTAAATTAGCACGTGTAATGTAATGATTGGTGTGTGAACACACTTGCTTCTTAAAATCTGGGATGATCAAAAAATGATATAATAATATTTTTTCAAATTATTTAGTGGGGTAATAAGACGGTAGTAAAGTTAAGGTGTCTTTTTGAAAATTCGAGACAACTTCAGTGGTGACTTTATGTTTTTTCTCAATAAAATAAGGGTGTAAAATTTGTTCAATATTTAATGGTTATTTGATCAACCAACATTTATAAGTCTACTAAACCTAACTTTTGACGAAAAGAAGTCTCCTAAAACTTGTGGGTAGACTTTTTGACAAGTTTGAAAGCAACTTGTTTGGAGGAAAAAGTTTCTGAACACGTGTAGGTATTTTGAAACTTTGTTCATTGCTACACAACTTCCATAATAAATTGTTGGAGAAACTAAGCAAACACCCATAAAAGCAAAATAATTACAAACATATATTTTTTTACAGTCATACTCCACTAAATAATTACACTATATGATACCAACTAATTTTGCGTTGATGCTAAATTAATATCATATATTGTATTGGTATCATTAAGGCTGATAATTTCGCTTAACTAATACTAAATCAGTTCATATACTATATTAGTATCATTAAAGCTAATAATTTCACTTAATTAATACTAAATCAATATATATATATATATATAAAGGGTCGAAAAAATACTCCAACTTTGGCTGAAATTGTTGTTACGATACCAAACTTTATGGAGGATCTTTTACCCCCCTGCACTATTTAATAGTGTATTTTAAAGGTATATATGTGTCCACGTGGACACGTTACTATTTATAATGATGCAATATTTATGATGTCCACGTGGCACATATATACCTTTAAAATACCCTATTAAATAGTACAGGGGGGTAAAAGGTCATTTCCAAAGTTCGGTATTGTTATAGTAATTTCGGTCAAAGTTCGGATATATTTCAAACTTTTATATATATGTTGTATTGGTACCATTAAGGTTTCTTGTTCACAAATGACTTATTAGTCAATGATATTATAAAAGTATGTATATATATATATATATATACGTAATACGCTTATAGTATAATTGACTAATGAGTAATTTCTGAACAAGAAACCTTAATTATATCATAAAATATTTATATATACTTTTATCGTATCATTGAGTAATGAGTAATTTCTGAACAAGAAACTTTAATGATATCAATACAGTATATATATACTGATTTGGTAGCAAGTTAAAAGAAATTATCAATTTTAATGATATCAATATAGTATATGATACTGATTTAGTATCAGTTAAACAAAAATTATCAACCTTAATGATACCAATACAATATATGATATTGATTTAGTATCAGTTATGCGAAAATAATTACCAGCCTTAATGTGGGGGGTATGGGCTGTAATTATTTATGAGAGAATGTGCATTTCAGAAATTACTTTAGGTTTGGATATGAAATTATAATTATTTTAGATTTTATGGTTCATTTATGTAGTTTCCCCTAAATTGTTTGGCATGTTATGAAAGTTCTTTTGCCCTTCATTTAAAAACTCTACGAATTAACAAAATTATCTTTTACTATTTTTTAAAATAATTGCTATTTACTCCCTCTATCCCTAATTACTTATCCACTTTTGAATTGACACCCGTATTAAGTAAATAATGATTGACATAGTGAGTTTACCATTTTACCCTTATTAATTATGAAGTAGATGAATTAAAAATTTAAGATTTTAAAAAAGTTCTACTTTTTTCAAAGTAACTAATTGAGGGTATAATAGATAAAAAGAAATTATTTTTTTCTTGATTTGTCAAAATGGACAACTAAAACAAGTAATTAGGGACATAGGAAACAATTATTACGTTATTATGTATGACTTTGAAATTACTTAAAGTTATAGCTATTAAATAGGGAAAATTGTACATAATGGCAAACTATTAATTCAAATTAAATGGTATAACCATACTTTGATTTAATTGTGCCCTGTAGCAAACTGTTTGCTAGTCGCCTCTCTCCCTCAAACTCTCGCTCGCCACTCTCCCTCTCTCGCTCGCTCTCTTTGTCGCTCGCCTCTCTCGCTTTTGTACAATATTAGAGATAGTAGATTAGTAGTTGTTTCTATTTCATAAAACGACATAGTTTTGTTTGTTCTTATCCATTATACTATACAGCTGTCATTGTATTTGCATTCTCCTCTCATGTTAAGACACGTGGCTACTCTAAGTGCTATATATATAGCACCCACTGTAATACTCAAACAGACATAAGAAAGGATATTCTTCTGCTGCCATATTTGTTCTTGTGTCCACTTTAATTAGACTAAAATGGTTTACCAGCATCAGCTAAACCTCTCTCAAGAGTCATACCCCTTGTTGTTAACTTGAATAACAACTCCCCTTTACCACCTCAGGAACCCACATCGACTGCTAGTGAACGCGTGGGTATTCCACTTTGCCCTGCTTCCTCACCTTCTTCCCCTCTTGTTGGACACCTTGAACCATCAGTAAACAGCTTGCCTGCTGATTCAAGACCTACAATTGAAACACCAGTCAACACACACCCTATTCTAACAAGATCCAAAGTTGGAATTTACAAACCCAAGGCTTACTACATTGACCTCACTTCAGTTGAGCCTGTCTCCATCCATGAAGCAATGCTAAATGATAAGTGGACAGAAGCAATTTATGTTGAGCTTCAAGCGCTGATCAATAATAGAACTTGGAGTCTGGTTCCTCTCCCTTCATCTCGAAAAGCTGTAGGCTGCAAATGGTTGTTTAGACTCAAGAAAAATCCTGATGGGACTGTTTCTAGGTACAAAGCGCGACTGGTTGCAAAAGGGTACTCTCAAACCTTTGGATATGACTGTCTTGATACATTTAGTCTAGTCACATCAAGGATTACCGTTCGAATAATTATTTCAACTTCAGTCACAAACAACTGGCAGATTCGGCAAGTTGATATAAACAATGCGTTTCTCAATGGAGACCTTAAGGAAGAAGTGTTTATGAAACAACCTCCTGGATTTGAGCAAATAGATTCTGAAGGACGGCCATTGGTATGTAAACTTCACAAAGCACTTTATGGTCTTAAGCAATCCCCTCGTGCTTGGTTTGAAAAGCTCCGTGATTTTCTTATTGATAAATTGGGCTTCAAAGAATCTGTGGCTGACCCAGCTTTGTTCTACTTGAACTCTACTTCCACTGTCACATATCTAGTGGTCTATGTTGATGACATCATAATCACAGGCAATAATGACTGCTTTATTGAAGAACTCATTGATCATCTTCATTTGAAGTTCTCACTTAAGGATCTAGGATTACTTTCCTTTTTTCTAGGAATCGAAATCCACAGAATTGGCAACCAACTTCTTCTAAATCAAAAGAAATATATCACTGAGATCCTACTCAAGGCAAACATGTTTGGGTCACACTCCACTTCTACACCAATGGTTGGACATCCACCACTGTCTCTTACTGATGGGGTTGCTCATGAGCACACGAAAGAATATCGAAGCATTGTTGGAGCTCTTCAGTATGTCGGCTTCACCCGACCAGATATTGCATTTAGTGTCAACAAGGTCAGTCAGTTCTTACAAAATCCTCTTGACAAACACTGGAAAGCTGTTAAACGAATCTTACGCTACCTCAGAGGTACGTTGGACTACGGTCTACTCTATTCTCCAGCAGGACATCAAATGTTAACAGGATTTTCAGATGCAGCTTGGGGTAGCTCAATCGATGATCGCTGATCGACTACAGGCTACTGTGTGTTTTTAGGAGGAAATCTGGTAGCGTGGAGCTCTAAGAAACAACATGTAGTATCAAGATCCATGACAGAGGCTGAATATCGCAGTTTGGCAGATGTCATTCAAGAAGTTCTGGATCAAAGGCTTAATCTCAGAACTTGGTGTCCAATCTCAGTTCAAACCAATAATTTGGTGTGATAACACGAGCACAATCGAATTAGCATCAAATCCAGTCCTCAGATCGAAAACTAAGCACTTGGAGCTAGATCTTCATTTTACCAGAGAAAAGGTTGTTGCTGGTCAGGTCAATGTGAATTTTGTGCCTGCTTCCCAACAAATTGCTGATGGATTCACTAAGCCCCTAACAGGAGATAAGTTCATCTTGTTCTGAAATCGATTAGGAGTGCTTCCGCAGAAACTACCTCCTCGTATTCATAATATCGAAGATGAAACAGAACATAAATCTTCAACGTTAGACGAGCAGGGAGAATATTAGAGATAGTAGATTAGTAGTTGTTTCTATTTCATAAAACGACATAGTTTTGTTTGTTTTTATCCATTATACTATACAACTGTCATTGTATTTGCATTCTCCTCTCATGTTAAGACACGTGGCTACTCTAAGTGCTATATATATAGCACCCACTGTAATACTCAAACAGACATAAGAAAGGATATTCTTCTGCTGCCATATTTGTTCTTGTGTCCACTTTAATTAGACTAAAATACAAACACAAATGTATAAAATGTGTTTGTGTTTGTACAAAGCGAGAGGAAATTGTATATATACATATATTTTTGTTCCCCTCTCTCCCCTATCCCAGATCTCGCTCACCACTCTCCCAAATCTCGCTCGCCACCCTCGCCTCTCTCGCTTATACAAACAGAAACTAAATGTATAAATTGTGCTTCTGTTTGTATAAAGTGAGAGAAAATTGTATATACACATGCAAATACATATATCTTCGTCCTATACACTTATAATTATACAATATAAATATTTCCTTGCCCAGATTTCTTTTTCCTTTCTCTCTTTCTCGTTTTATACAAACACAGATTATACAAAATATAATGTATAATTTATGTTTGTATAAAGTGAAAGAGAGAGCGATATTTGATATACAAACGTTTTATTTCGATTCAATTGTATACAAATTCAAATTTTATACAGATATACAAACGCATAAAATTGAATTGAGAGGTTGTCAACGATTTATACAAACGAGAGGCTAACAAAAATTTATACAAATGGTCTGCCAGCGAAATTATACAAATCTGAAGAGGAGCCAGCGAATTATACAATTGCTTCTTTTGTATATATGTATAGCGA
>JAJONZ010033142.1:0-15601 GCA_029582445.1 Solanum paucissectum
TCTTTATAGATTTTTTATCAGAAAATTAAGGAAGAAAAAAAAACTACATATGTATTGGCCTTTGACCATTTCACAATATTATTAAAAGAAATTAAAAGTCATGTATGTATGGAAGTTAGAGAAATTTAAAAATTAGTCAATTTACTATGTATTGGAAAACTTTCTCATTTATTGAAGCATAATTAATGAATAAATTAATAAGAAAAATATAAATTTGACAAAGAAGGGTATAGTTGTCAAAAAATAAATCAATTTATAGTGTGAACATGTATTTGGGCTATTATGGCCAAATTATGGCCAAATTTTCTGGCCAAAAGGATTTTTCCTATAAAAAAAGAAGAATTTAAATCCTATAATGAGTTCCCAAAAGATGTTAAATCCCATAATCACTAATCAGAAGATGTTAAATTCCAAAATCACTAATCGTTAAATTCTAGAATTATTTCTTATAAAGCCTTGAATTTTGTAATCATTGATCAAGAGACGTTAAATCCTAAAATTAATTAAAAGAAAATATTAAATCCCATAATCACTTAAGAAAATATTAAATTCCATAATCACTTTTTTAGAACGTATTAAATCTTAAAATCACTTATCATAAGACGTTAAATTCTAGCATCGAGAATATAAGGTTAACGTTCTTTAATGCTATCATATTCTTCTAAATATTTGCTCGTGAGTGTGCATTTAAGTTCCGCTTGACCTAGAAAAAATTAACACAATATTATTTCTTACTATATTAACATCAATGTTCTAATAACCATTTGATTTTTTATATTTATAATTTTAAAATTCTATTTGTCCTGGTTTTAATATTAAGAAATGACGATAAACATATTATAATATTTATTTATTAGAATTAGAATTAATAAAGACAACTATTAAGTATTAAGTGCTTATTATCAATCCAAAATACTAAAAAGATATTCTCAATTGTTTAATGGCAAAAAAGGAAAAGAAAAGATACTAGAGTACTATATACCAATCAAAATAATATCAACGACAAATGACATCTAACAACTTATAACGCACAATTTTTTTTTAAAATCATGATCATCACATATCTGATATTTACTAGTTCGATTAATTTATATTCATGTTGTATAAACTTTAAAAAGAAGAAGGAATATCCCCTCACCATTAGAGATGAATTATTCTTTTAAATACAAATATAAAATTTAAATTTAAATTACATAATTTATCGAATTCATAACTACAATAATATAATTTGTCCCCACCTATTAAGAATTTTTTGAAATTCGAGACTAGTAAAATATAGTAGTACTATTTTCTAGTGATGTGGAGAGAACTGCTAAAACCTTTGTCTCCAAGGAATCAATTGTCACTATTTATTTATTTTTGCTTTTTCTGGTCGGTATTGTTCAATATCTATATTAAAATTTGATTAAATTTGAATGCATATCGAAAAATTTAAAATGGATAAAGAGCTCTCTAATGAAGATGACTTAGTAAAAATTTAAATTCAAAATTTTTAATTAAGAAAAAAATACTTATCACTTCATCGTAATCGGAATTGATCAATTGTACTACTCACTAGTGGGAAATACTTCTTTTTCTTCTTTTTTTTGATGTTGAAAGGGACATTTTTGAAACTTAGTCTCCAAGGAAAGCTCCACCACATGGGAATTTTTTTTTGGACAAAGAACATTCTAGAACATATTAATCAAACACACCAATAAAAATAATTTTGATATTTAAATTCTAATATTATGAATTGTATTACTATTTTTTTATCACAACATGCACATAATTTCTATCTTATAACAATATGCACATAATTTCTCTTATTGTACGAGAGAGCTTGAAGTGTCAATTTGCCTGCGCTTCAGTAAGGATATTTTTGAAAATAAAAATAAAAATTTATTTCTATTATAATACTTTAGTTTAATTTGATCTGTTTTAGCTATGACGTTTAGTTTTAAATTTATATTCTTTTGTTATAGCTTTATTATTTAGAATGTTGGTAATAGTATATATTTTGTAACTACTTTGAGTAAAAAATTAAATCGATAAAAAAAAAACTTTAATTATGGACATCTTAATGGACCCCTTACATTAAATTTGACAAAAAAAAAGAAATGATCTTCTATCACACAAATATAGTATAGTTTATTTTTGAGTAAGAATTTAAAATCATTTAATCAATACAATTTAAAATTTATCAATATTAATAATATTTATTTTACACTTAATGGAATAATTTAATATTGTTTAATTCATACCACTTAAGAATAAATTTGTGAAGAAATATTGAATCTATGCAACTAGTTGGGTTTAAATTAATTGCGCAGTAAATTATTAATCAGAAACTTTGGTCGAAAGGGTTATTAATTTTTGAATCATTTATATTATCATTTGCTTCATGGAGTTTTATCTGATTTTTTTTTAACAAGCTATTCTATACATTACATTATCTAATTATAAATCAAGGATATATCTTTTGAATTACTCTCTGTTGGTTGTAAAATTAGTTAAGTGACATATTATTTTATTCTAGTTCTTAGTCCATTAAATGAACATTTACTCATTTAATAAACATTAATGATTTTATGATTTCGATGAGATGAATGTACTAATACGAAGAGGTAGATCTAAGAAGCATTAATAATTTCAAGATTTCGAAAGGATGAACTTTATAACAGCTGATACTCTCTCTGTTTACCTTGTCTATTTTTTTCTTTTTTACTTGTTCATTTTGAAGAATCAAGAAATAATAATTTTTTTACCTATTATATCCTCAATTAATTACTTTGAAAAAGGTAGAACTTCTTGAAAATCTTAAATTTTTAATTCATCCACTTCATAATTAATAGGGGTAGAATGATAAACTCATTATGCCAATCATTATTTTCTTAATATGTTTCAATTCAAAAATCGACAAGTAATTAGGGACAGAGAAAGTACATTTTAAAACCTTTTGGGAACCATAATATAACAAATATGATAAAATTAAATACAAGAATTAATTGAAATATAATAAAATAAATACAAAATTAAAGACGTTCAAGAGGGAGGCTAATAATTAAAGACGTACAAGGAATCAATTGTCACTATTTATTTTTTTTGGTTTTTCTGGTCGGTGTTGTTCAATATCTATATTAAAGTTCGATTGAATTTGAATTCATATCAAAAAACTTAAAATGGATAAAGAGCTCCCTAATGAAGATGACTTAGTAAAAATTTAAACTCGAAACTTTTAATTAAGAAAAAAATACTTATCACTCCATCGTAATCGGAATTGATCAATTGTACTACTCACTAGTGGGAAATACTATTTTTTTTCTTTTTTGATGTTGGAAGGGAAAATCTTGAAACTTAGTCTCCAAGGAAAGCTCCACCATATGGGGAAAAAATTTGGACAAAGAACATTCTAGAACATATTAATCAAACACACCAATAAAAATAATTTTGATATTAAAATTCTAATATTATGAATTGTATTACTATTTTTTGTATCACAACATGCACATAATTTCTATCTTATAACAATATGCACATAATTTCTCTTATTATACGAGAGAGCTTGAAGTGTCGATTTGTCTGCGCTTCAATAAGGATATTTTTGAAAAAAAATTAAAAAAAATTATTTATATTATACTACTTTAATTTGATTTGATCTGTTTTAGCTATGACGTTTAGTTTTAAATTTATATTCTTTTGTTATAGCTTTATTATTTTGAATGTTGGTAATAATATATATTTTGTAACTACTTTGAGTAAAGAATTAAATCGATAACAAAAAAAATACTTTAATTATGAACATCTTAATGGACCCCTTACAATAAATTTGACAAAAAAAAAAAATACGATCTTCTATCACAGAAATATAGTGTAATTTATTTTTGAGTAAGAATTTAAAATCAATACAATTTAAAATTTATCAATATTGATAATATTTATTTTACACTTAATGGAATAATTTAATATCGTTTAATTCATACCACTTAAAAATAAATTTGTGAAGAAATATTGAATCTATGCGCAACTAGTTGGTTTTAAATTAATTGCGAAGTAAATTATTAGTCAGAAACTTTGGTCGAATGGGTTATTAATTTTTGAATCATTTATATTATCATTTGCTTCATGGAGTTTTATCTGATTTTTTTTAACAAGCTATTCTATTCATTACATTATCTAATTATAAATCAAGGATATATCTTTTGAATTACTCTCTGTTGGTTGTAAAATTAGTTAAGTGACATATTATTTTATTCTAGTTCTTAGTCCATTAAATGAACATTTACTCATTTAATAAACATTAATGATTTTATGATTTCGATGAGATGAATATTCTATTACGAAGAGGTAGATCTAAGAAGTATCAATGAATTTCAAGGTTTTGAAAAGATAAACTTTATAATGGTTGATACTCTCTCTGTTTACCTTGTCTATTTTTTTCTTTTTTACTTGTCTATTTTGGCAAATCAACAAATGACAATTTTTTTTTACATATTATACCCTCAATTAATTATTTTGAAAAAGGTAGAACTTCTTGAAAATCTTAAATTTTTAATTCATCCACTTCATAATTAATAGGGGTAGAATGGTAAACTCATTATGCCAATCATTATTTTCTTAATAAGTGTGTCAATTCAAAAATCGATAAATAATTAGGGACAAAGGGAGTACATTTTAAAACCTTTTGGGAACCATAATAGAACAAATATGATAAAATTAAATACAAGAATTAATTGAAATATAATAAAATAAATACAAAATTAAAGACGTTCAAGAGGGAGGCTAATAAAACCTTTTTTTTCTTTCTTTAGGCCCTCAAAGTTTTGGCTTAGGCAATATTAAAGTTTTCAAAAAATATAAATAAATAAATAAAGACTACCTAACCTTTATTAATAATAATATTTAAAACTTTAAAGTAAATTATTCAAATTTTTGCCTTAAAAGAAAAGCTTTCCAACTCATTTTAAAGCGTTAAAAAGAGAGATTATGACATCCTTTTCTAAAAATAGTTATTGAAGAAGCAATTTTTAATTTTTATTAGCACCAGATTCAACGGATGGCTAATATCTTGTCTAAGATAAATAATAATATCATCATATGAAATTAAATGTTTTTTGCATGGTAAGAAAAAGATAGGCGACACTAACATTTAAAAAAAATGTTGAATTTTTGTCAAAATTTTGCTGGTCACTAATTTTATTGTAGCATGCCTACAATCATATGAAAGATATTTATGATTGAAGACAAGCTCTAAAGAAGTTTCAATATAAAAAAAGATATCATTCTTATTGGTACATAAAATGAGCATTTTTATTAATAACAATTAATCCATTAGTACATTACAATAAAGTTTTGAGGGAAAAATGACAAATATACCCTCGCACTATCATAAATGGTATCCGTCATACTTTTGGACATTGATGTTCCTATCGTCCAAAAACTAAAGCATATATACTCTTTATTCTAACAGACATACACGTGCCATAATCTTATCCACCGATCCAATATTTATTAAATATCGAATTGACGGATAAGATTGCGCCAGGTGTCCCTATTTGATCTTCTGTTAGAGTGAAGGGTATATATGCTCTAATTTTTGGACGGCAGAGGCACGGAGGTATATTTGTCCTTTTTCCCAATTTTTAAAACTGAGAATCAAAACAAATATCCTAGAATTTTGTCAACTGAAGTAGCAGAAAGAAACAACTACTGCTATGCATTGTATGGATATTCTTTGAGAGACTTGAGCACTTTTTTGCTAGCCACCTTCTTGGCCATTTTTTCGTTTCGTCCCGAGTGTGTGTCCTTGTGAATAGCACCATTTGCTTCAACCTCTACTGTAATATATACTATACCATTCTCACGAAAGTCGACATTCTTCTTCTTTATATAACCTTTCTGGTCACATAGTTCACTTAACTCTCTTGCTGGATGGAGTTTTAGTGTTTGAGGTGTAATCAACGGTTCCAAAAGAGGTCGTATGCTCTGAAATGTAGTGTCTTCGTTGAAACCAGAATCAACAAAGATCGCACCAGCAAGGGACTCAATAACATCTGCAAGCACCTATAGAGAACCACAAAGGAAAACAAGTTGAAACTCGTAACAAATTGGCTTAAGATAAAGACCTTTCAGTAACTTTTTCTTCTATATCTTAACTTTTGAGGTTAGTATACAATACCTTTGGGAAAGCAGTTTCAACCTCCCATCCGAATGTAGACACAAGGCCCAAATTCTTGAAATCCTCAACAGTACTAAATATATGCCTTAGCAGATCTTGCGAGTCATGAAGAATGTGCTTGTGCAGGCAAGCCTTAACTGCAGATAGAGCATAACATTCATTGTTTACGGAGGCAGACCTCAAATCAGTAATTAGTCCTGGAGTCAGTCCCTGATATTTGAAATAGAGAAGTGTTGTAACAACATAATCTAGCACTGCATCTCCAAGAAATTCCAAGCGCTGCAAAGCCAGGTGATCATATATATCAGCATTTGAATCAACGCCAGTCTTGCTGCTCTAGCATTCAATTTCTACTTGGGAACTCATAATTACTTAGGAAAGGCCGAACTTGACATTCTCAATCTAAACATTGTATCATTTCTTCCTCAGCTGTTCTAAGAGACACAAAGTGGCTCTTGTTTTTATGATACTACTTATCTTGAGAGCTCATACAATAGATTGATCCAAATGTGAGTATACACATCTTGAATTAAGAATAAGATGCAAAGAGAGCGAGACAAGATTCATATTATCACTATAAAAAGCCATGAAACTTCCTTGAATGAATAAAAGAAAACACTTTTTTCCTTGACATTAGCAGCAGTAAGAAGAACCATCAAATGCTATGCAGCCTTAGGTTAATGAAATGTTCAGGTTCACAACTTCCCAATCCAGATTCTAGGCAACATTATATTTTAGTAATCATACTGCAAAATATAGATCCAAGTATTTGACATCTGTTGTATTCAAAATAGTGAACCAGAAATATTATTAAGATGAGTAATTTAATCCCCTAACTGTACCCAAAGTTGTAGATTATTTCTTCCCAGGATGGAACAGATATACCTATTAAAGAAGTAGCGGTGCCTCACACTTCTATAACTTCAGCAAACTTAAAAGTCAACAACAAAATCACAGAGACTTGTATTTTGTTTGTAAAAAAATGTATGTAGAAACAGGAGAAAATTCGATATAGAAAACTGTGAGGAAACCTCTCTATTTATAGCTAATGATAGGTGCGAAGTCACCTGTTCAGAACAGGCATGGTGTCTTTTGGGAAAGGAAATGTCTGTTTGGAAGAAACATGTTCCTATTTATTTACGAGGATAAGTTGATAGCATTGTGGAAAACCCAACAGTATTTAACAACATTAAGATGGATAATATTTATTTACGGGAATAACCTGATAGCTTTGTGGAATCTCAGGTAGCATGTAAGATCCATGAGTTAGCGCTTCAACAAGTAGAGAAGGATCATTGAACTTGTAATGCAGCAGGGATTCCAAGTATCTGACATTAACTAGCTTCTCAGCATTCATGGGAAAGTGCCTTGACATAGGTGCATCAACAAAATTGATGTCCACCCCAAGCCATTTCATAAATGATAAAGCCGCTACTTCCCCACCCGAGCTGAGGTAGGCACCTATTAGTGCCTCGACCACATCAGCCACTCTCTTACTTTTAATCTTCTGTTTTACCCTACTATACATTTTATCAGAGGACGTTAGGAACTCTTCGTCGAAGCTGTGAACTTGAGAATTATCACCAGGAATGATCCATGCTTTAGGATCGAATGGTTCATTACGGATAAATCCCTGTAATCAAAGGAATTTATTGAAGGGAAAACCAAAAGAAGAAAAAAGAAAAAGAATTCAGATAGCATTTGCATCCAGCAAGCACAAAACTATGCAGTTAAACCAATAAAATATTAAGGAACTCTTTAAATACAAGTATTCGAAAGCACTCACTCAAAATTGATGCACTGACGAAATATGCATGTTTTATAAATATGAATAACTACTAATTTCCATCATAACAAACAGTAAACAGTTGTGTGGGAAAGGACGGGAAGTAGAGAATGTTTATATGCAAGAGTCGACAACTTTTAGGTGGTAGACGTGATTAACAGTCGGATCTTTGATCAAAGTGTACGAGCAAATATTCCTTGGTTGTACTTAGTCATCACTGAGACATCAGAAAGAAAAACATAAGTCACCCATCATTAATAGAGACATGGAGTTGAACACCAAGGAATACCTACCGGTATTTTATGAGCACATCCAAGCCTGCATAGTGCAGCATTGGAAATGATTTGTTTTCTCTTAACGGTGAGAAGACCCTGATGATCATTTTCATAAGTCTTGAACAGCTGTATACTGACAGCATATTTGAGAAAAGAGTCTCCAAGTGTCTCAAGTGATTCCAAATGAAACTTCTCGAGGCATTTCTTCGTTGTCATTGCTTCCAAAATCTAAAAAGAATAAAACAAGGAGTAAGTTGTGGGCACAAGAGTATGTATGAAGCTCACAGCTTAAGAAAGAGTGATTTAATTAGAGCAAAGATCTGAGATGAGATCATAGCAGCACATACCTTAGCGGTTGGAATAAGAACATTTAGTGTGCAGTGATCCAAATGCATTCTTTTCAAGTTTGAGGCCATAATCAAGGACTCAATCCGATGCATAATCAAAGGAACATATGAATAGGTATTAAGGGTAGAAATAGAGAGAGGTGAGATGATGAGGGAACAAAGTTCAGGAGGCAATTCGACAGATGAATCTGCGAAGGAGGCCAAAGCTAAGTGATCATAGATAAGCATTATAATAAAAGGAGAACAATATTATCAAACCTTTAGCTTTCTTAGAAATATGTTTTCCCCTAAGAAGTGGTTCTTCTTCAAAGCATATGTTGATCCCATACCTGTAAACCGCACCTTACTTGGTATTTTGAAACCAAAATATGATATATGGAAAAGGTGCACCAGGAAATCAGAAGCTAATTGTACAAACCGCTTTTTGTAGTGTTTTCTGTAGGTAATAGATTCTTCAGTTCTCACACCCATTAATGAGTTGCAATCCAAATTATCCAAAAAGCCGTTTATGCAGTATATATGCCCATTATGAGGTGTACATACCAATGAGTTCTCCAACATGCAGCTACATACCACCCCAGTTATGGTGTTCACACTGCGTTTGCGACATTGAGTAGAACACCAATCCATATGCTTATCCCCAAGAACTTGAGACGGAAACAGCAAAAAATTCACACATTTCCAATTTATTTCAGGGGGTGTACCCACAGATGGGAGCAACAGATAATCGGAAACTGCAGAACCAATAGGTGATTGAACAGCAGCCAAAACATCCTGCAGTTTACTCAGATCACGGTCACGAAGAACTCTGAAGACACTGACTTGAAACCTCTGACAGCGTCGAATCTGGAGAGATAGATAAAAAGTATCACCAACCATTTTTACAGGTAAGAGTAAAAAGATGATAAAAACCATCAAAATTATAGTCACCTCTTCAGAAGTAAATATAACAACTTTACTATAATTAAGTTGAACTTGCAAGCGTCCCCTCCTATCAATGTCCAAGTCAAATGCCAATATTTCGTCATCACACTTGAGCTTTGTCCTAACAGCAAGTATAATCCCATGAAGCTGGAAATCGTTGTAAGAGTCATGTTGCAACTCAACTAGGTAGCAGTAGTACACTGCTTCTGACTCATTGCCGCAATGACTAACAAATTCTGATGGATAGTATAATGATTCTTCAACAATTTTTATTTTACATTCTGCACAATATAATAGGTTAGAAGTCAAGTACCACAGTCTAAAAAAATTACATCAGATAAACGATGTTAGAATTACCCAATTCTTTGTTGATGGTTTCTTCCTCCACGATATCAGGAACAAGATTGTCAGTCAAGGCACCCACATGATGAAGTTTTTTACAAGCTTCCAGGCATGCAAGTTGCTTCAATATTTTTCTATTCCCCTGTACGCTAATAATTCCTTGTAGTGGCGAGCTTTTGGGAAGTTGTAGCGTGCAGGTTCCTGTTTCCTCATCAATCACACACGTAGGATTGGGTTTAAAGTACCTACAATTGAATTGAATGTCAGGCCATAATGCAATATTTAACATATGAAATACTCGATGATACCAGAATCCTTAACACATAGCAAGAGAATATGCAGAGTACAAACCCATCCGATGGTAGCCTTGAGCAATAGAAGTTTAACAATGACACGCTAGAACTGAGGGTGACAACTGCTCCTGTGCTTTCAACTTTGTAGCAAAGCTCATCATACAATTCATCATATAGAGGTGAACACGGAATAGAAGCATGGCGTAATGATTCTTGCCGCATTATCTCCCCACTAGCCATATAGTTTTGCAAGCGAGTAAGGGTCGCATCATCTCCTCTAGGATATGAGTCAAAATGTGAATGATCAGTCCATTGTTATAATCGAATCTTCCAAATTTTATTATTGATACTTGCACAAAATTTCAAGAGCTAAAGTAATTGTTTGTCTCTTAGATTCTTTTAAAAAAAAATCATTTAATCTTTTTATAGCAACAGCGTAATAGCAAGTGGCAACAACAAAAATAGAATGTTTCAGTAAATAATACACCAAAAACAATAATGACAGGACTCTGAAAAATATTCTTAGTATCAATTAGAATAGATAGACAAAACATACTTTCTGACCATCAGAAGAAAGTCGGAGTTTTGCATTCGAGCTCTTCCACGTGATTGTATAAAGCTACAAACAGTAGTTGGGGGATCAAATCTAATGACGAGGTTGCAACTTTGAACATCCAAGCCCTCTTCAAGAATCGATGTCGCTACAATAATGTTCACCTGCAGTGTTTGCATGGATATCAGACTTCAAATCTTCAGAAACTATCTAGAAAGCCAAAAAGAAAAACGAATTTTAGACTTACCAACCCCTTGCGAAATTCTTCAACAATTTTATTTTGTTTGGCCATAGAAATACGCCCTGTTGTGACCTCAGTTCTCCAACCACTTCGTTCCGGAAGCAACTCATTCAATAGAGACCGAAGAACAATGGCTGTAATAATTCTCTCAACAAATATGATGCATCTTAAATCCTTTCGGTCCCTGTTACCAACGATAAGATTGTTTGTAAGTAAATCACTAAATATAGAATCCGATTTCCCAACAACAGAATGGATAATCTCAGAAATTGTCCAAATCAAACCCCAGGGGAAGTTCATATAATTATTGATGAATCCAAAGTAGGCTCAATAACAATACAAAGGAACTGTAAGATCTTATATATATTTAATTGCATCAACACTAAATCACATATCATTCTATATGTGCTTCCTCAAAATCTCTGAAAGAAAAGTAAAGCAGGTCCATTTCGCCCAGGGAAACAAAAAGATAACCTTCCTTCTTCAAAGGAGTCTCTCGCAGACACAAAATGTTAAAAGAATCTAACCGACCACTTCTCTTTTTTCTATTTGTTCTCCAAACATCCAATAGATTGAACTGGCATTAAAGCTTTTGACTAATTAGTAGTTCATTATTCAACCGCTCTCACCTGTACTCGAGAAGAGACTCTAGAAGACAATTAACTTTGGATGACAAATATCCAGCATCCACATTTGCTTGAATATCACCTCCAATTGACCAATGCGGTCCTATGTTTACAGGGACAAGTGAGTGAGTAAGAGAGAGGCATATAGCAGAAGGAAATCCAAAAACAATCTTACAATTCAGAGAGAAAAGAAAATGGATGCAGCTAACTATGATACCAGAAAGTAAGCGAGCCGAGAAAATCTTAGATGCACCCAAACGGAAATCTCTAACACATGCATCGTCCGATGAAAAGAAATCATTTTCTTCACAGGGCTTGGCCACCAAATTCAAAATGAAGTCATGTTAGGAAAATGATCAAGGCCAAAACGTTTATTTTGTTTATTTTTGAACCAGCAAGGAACAAAATTTACCTTGAAAGCCAGCCAAGCACCCATCTCACTCAAACAAAATAAGAAATCCGAATGAAGTTCTGATAAACGTCTTCTTGCAGATCCATCTCTCATAAAAGACAGACTTGACTGTGAAATCGAACATTCATGCTGCAATGATAAGAGAAGTTGAAACAACTAATATTGGAAGAGTAAAAATGTCTGACCCATATGTTGAACAGGCCAACGTGATTGCCCCAATCGCTACTATAAGGATAAATTAAGGTTTAGTTAGTAGTCTTGGTATTCTTTCAAGGCACTTTCGGTTTTCTGGTTGCACACAATTATAGAGAAGGAAAGAGTCAAACATAAGCTTAATGATAATTGATATCTTTAGAGCAGGACAAATGGTTTGCGTGAACAATCTGCAAAGTAGAAAGACAAAATCCATTGGCTATAGAATTGATGTTTACCTTTTCTTTCAACCTTTCCAGGTCATGAACTAATGTATGAAACAATGTGCAAGGAATATCCACATGTTCATATATTTTCAGCTTTGGATTTGAGAATGGGATATGCTCCGCCAGAACAGATTCACTGCTACAAGTGTATACCTTCATTTGCAAAGGGAGATCACAATTAGAGGAACGGAATATGTATATCTAAATGTGTGTTTATGACTTTCTGCATATAAAAACGATATAACAATCATCCAAGAGTTAATGCATGCACAGTTCTTTCTCTGAACTACAAGAAGATTAATTGAGAGAACCTTGGAATGCATGAGATTCTCGAGGTCACGAATCTTTTGCCAATAACTATCTGCCGTGCTAGAAGCTGCATAAAAAGTATAAACATGAGAATCTAGAGAAAGTGAGATAACCAGTTCTTTAACAGTATGATGCAGAAACATCCCAAAAGATGTCCAAAGATGTAAGATCAAATCCCGCCAACCTTTAGACTTTATAGGGGAAGCAGTCATCCCAAATATTCTTGGAAGTTGTGCGTTCTCACGGGTTAACTGGTGATGATAAAATTCCTGAAAGAAAATTAACCCTCTAAGATAAGAATTGTTCAAGCACCATACCAAGACATGTTCAAGCAGGATTGTCCATATGAAGAAATTGCACTACTTCAGAAAATATAATCTTAGCACAAACAATGTACCATCATTATGCTGGCATAGGGATGCTTGCCTCGTGCATTGTGACACTCATCAAATATCATAACTTTTATCATGTCCATTTGTAAAAAGCTATGACTCAACGCAGCAAGTAGTATTGCCGGTGTCATAACAAGTACCTGAAAGACGAAACCCTGCAGTGATTACTTATGATGCATCCAAGTAATATATATACAATGCCTATTCTCTGCCAACTCAAGCAACGGTTTATAATTTATCAGTGAAGATAAAATATGGTTCATACACACCTCATGATCGTCCACTTGTTGTTGCCACGTAGCTGCATTCCAATAATCAACACCCTTTTTTCCACAATATTTGCCCACTTTCAAGTCGGTATGCTTCATCAGAGCATCTCCTTGCTTGTAATTATCAAATCACAAGATCAACAACATTATGACAAGTCAAATAGATAGTTCTGGACCTTAAACCAAGCAACCTCAAACATACAACAAACTGCAAAACATGAGAAAACTAATTGGGAAAAAACAGTTCTACAATCTTAAGACGGGATATAAATTAGTGAATACATCCATCCATTCATAAAATTATACACATTAAGATGATGAATTTTAAGGGACTAGATTGAGAAGCTATAAGTACTACCTGAGTCACTAGAACAACAGTCGGGACCAAGAAAACAGCTATGTACGGAGAAGGCTTTCGAAGAAGGTAAGCATAGCTTCTAAGAAGCATAATTGCAATCAAGGTCTTTCCAGAACCGGTCTCCAAGTAAACAATTGTGTTCTGCTTTAATGCAATCTCAAGGGCTTCCAACTGATAACTACATAACAAAATCAACATATACATTACAAAAGTTCATTAAATCAATTGGTTTTTACTAATTCAATTAAAAGAGAAAATAAATGTAAGATGCCAACCGTCTTGCAAAAGGCAAAGGGTCAGCAGAGAGGTGTTGGTTTTCAGAGACTGCAACATCTATTGGCTCCATTGATTGTTCTCTACATTTACATCAGACCAAACAAAACTAAAAATGAGACACAGACTCTCCAAGAAAATGACAACCAGCCTATTTTATCTACACACCTTTTTTTACCATTTCAAGAAAATGCATAAAAGAGTGATCTTTATGAAAAACAAACACAGAAATAGTCAGCTGACTCCATTGATTTGTTATCATTAGACCAAATAAACATAAAGACACCAACAAAGTATAACAGAAAAAAACCAGGTGACATACCAGGGTCAAAGAAAAGTACACATATCAAATTAGAAAAAAAAACTAGATTTTTGTAAGTACAAGAACATATAATCAAAGATTTAAACACCCTTTTCATAAAAATGCAAAAAAGAGTAATCTTTATGAAAAACTTACTGACTAGAGTTGAATTGCAATAACTTTTGAGTGTTTTTCAGTGTTCAGTGATGAAAGAAAGTGTTTTTATTTATTAGCTTATATAATTAGAAGAAAAATACTGCAACCCCCCTCACCCCCTAAGAGAAAAGCAAAAGTAGTACAACAATCTTGTTTCAATGAAAGAGAAAGAAGGTGACGAAAAGACACAATCTTTTGGCTTATTATATAGGAATCCAATTTAGACTCTCCGATTATTTTTAGAAGTATTTTTTTAAGATAATTTTTTCGAAAAAGTACTTTGTATTTGGCTAATTATTTGGTAAGTGTTTTTGGTTAGCTAATTATGTTTAACTAATTTCTTTTTAAAAATGTACTTTTAAGACTGAAAAATAGATAAGTATCAATGCATTCTAAATATTAAGATTATATAATAGACAGAAATTACATTAAATATCTATTATAAAAAATTAATTTAATTTTTATTGTACATAATCAAATTTACAAATAATATTATATGTAGATAAATAAAAATAAGTTAAATATTAATATTTTAAATTAAATATTAAATGTCAGTATAATTTAATCTCGGAACTATTTTCCAGTGATGTGGAGAGAACTGTTGAAACCTTAGTCTCCAAGGAATCAATTGTCAATACTGACTAGTGGAAAATTTCTTTTTCTTTATTGATGTTGAAAGGGGAAACTTGGTCTCCAAGAAAATAACAAATGGACAAACAACTTTCTAGAACATATTTATTAACCAAACACACCAATAAAAATAATTTTGATATTATTAATTGTATTACTAAAAAATTTATATATCAAACAATTTATTGTTACCACTAAGTCAATATTGTAATTATACTAGTAGTATTGAATGAACATTTTTAATTCATTAATTTTGATAAGCTGATGTCCTATTACAAAGAGGTAGATCTAAGAAATATCAACGAATTCATGTTTTCGAATAAATGAATGTCTTAATACGATGGACATATCGATGTTGGGACCGAAATAAGCAGGTGTAATGCGGAAGCTAGCAAAGCAAACCTCGAAAGACCATGAGTAAGAAGACAAACGAGAAACATACCAAAAGAGACATATTTAACGTGGTTCGGTCAATCGACCTACGTCCACAAAGGAGATGAGCAATCCACTATAAATATGAGAGTACAAAATATAGAGA
>JAJONZ010033143.1:0-16471 GCA_029582445.1 Solanum paucissectum
CAAGCCCCAGCATAAGTTTGGCTCATAAAAATGAAAAAAAAAAAAAAGAGAAATAAATAAATAAAAATATATATATATATATAAATCAATAAATGAATAAACCTTGATGAATGAAGTTAGAATGAAAATGGTGGGGATAGGTGAATGTAAATGCTTTGCAACAAGGGGCCAATGGTTCCAAGAAAAGGAGCTTAAGGAGGAGGTTATTGAAAGAAGGTCCAAAAATGAAGCTTGTTGTGCATTAAAGTGCTTGGGAACGCAGTCACTGTTTATATCTGAAAAATAGTTCCTACCGGTCCCCTAGCCTGCATTACAACTCTTAAAAGACCTAATTGATCTTGAACTTCTGTATTCTCAAAAGTAGTGAGGCAGTACACTAAGGGCAAGCTTATGGTTCGTTGGTTGTGGAGGTGAATTCTTTCGAGAGTGAGCGAAATTGCTTACTGCACCCTTTTTTGTATGAAAATGTTATGTGTGAGTAAATTAGGGTGTTCATTTGTGGTGCGGGCGAATGTTTAATGAGGTATGATAACTGATATATCTGTGGGTCCAAAAGTTGTGCATGAGTTTGCTGCGTTATAAGAGTCTATTCTTGAGGTTAGATGGTCTTGCACGTGTCGTCCTAATGAATGCATAGCTTTTGTCATGTTGTGTGAAGCTATGATAGTTGTTGTGGCCAAAGCTGAAATGCCATTAGGGAAAGTGTAGTAGAGGAGTCGTATGTTTGAAAGTGTAGAAGTGTTCGAGGAAGAACAAAACTGTAAGTGTGGGGTGGTGATCTTAGGCGTATTTATGCGCCTAAGAACCAATTTATCCCATATACATAGCTAAGTTGAGAGCATTTTTCGTTGTCGGAATTAAGTTTTGAGAGTCTTTTGATGTCGTTTTTTTACTAACCAATATGATTAGATGTTTCAGGGTGAAAAGCAAAGAAGAACGAGCCAAAATAGGGCACCTGGTCAGAGGTTGGAAAATAGAAGACGAAGTTGCGGAGCAAAAGGGCCAAGAAGCTGGAGAATACACTACAAGGGAGCATCTCCGCATCGCGGAGCTGATATGTGTGTGCATAAAAGGAACTCCACTTAACAGTAGAGTGCGCGATGGGAGCGCGTCGCAGAGAGGTTTCCCCTGTGCGCAACTATAGGCGAGGGAACAGGTCCGCGTCGCGGACCTGGACACCAGAAATTGGCCACGTGTTTTACTTTAGACTATACATAGTTTAAGTGTGTTATTTTTAGAAGTATCCAATTTTAAATAGACGGGGGGAGAGCGATTTTGGCGATTTGGCTAACACTTTCTAGGGCTTTTCTTCTACTCCTTCATTTTGGTAAATCCTTCTATGATCCATAAACATTACTTGATAATCTTTTGTTTTATGAGTAGCTAAAGCCCTTTATTCTAGGGTTGTAGCTACGATTAATGGCATATTAGAATTTGTTTCTAGCATGAGGTAGGTTTTCTTGTGATTTATGCTTACATTCTTGTTTAACTATTTTAATGCATGATCAACATTAAAATACACTCGTTGTCTGCTCTTGAACTCGGAAGACGAATAGAGGGATAGACTAAAAAATGTGGGAAGTGTGTTCATTCTAGAGTAAAGTTAGAATTTTTCGTATATATGATAGTCTTATACCTATATACCGCACTTGATTAATATGCAAGATGATAGCTTAATGCTCTGCCGTCGATTCATGCTTATCCCCGCTCAACGATGTAGTTAGGCTGTCGATGGTGGTAGGCGATTAGAGGTCGGGAGATCATGATCGTAAATTGAACCTTGCAAATCCATAATGAGGTTAGCCTGTCGAATGCTAGGATAAATCAATTTTATGTCGGAAATCGGGTTATGCTTCAACCCTGGATTACTTTCCCATATTGTGAAATTCTCTTGTTTGAAACTGTTGGATTGTAGTACTTAATTTTTTAGATTGTTCAACCTAGTAATTATAATCAAATTTCTAAAATTGTTTGTCACATAAGTAGATTTATTTTAGACATAACAAAGTTGTTATTTGTTGATTGGAAGTCCCTTGGGTTCGATAATCCGGCTCGAAAGAGTCGTTGTACTACTTGAGTGACCACGTGCACTTGCGTGTGCTTTTGGGCACAACAGGGTACTTGCGTCATGCCACAACATTAACTGAGGCACTTCTTGGGAGGCTATCCAAGTTTTTAATGCTTTATGTTTGGTTTTGAATAACTGGTGTTGATTGTGCAGGTTGAAAAGTGGAATGTGTTTGAGAAATGCAGGTTGGCGAGTCAAGAGTCCAATTGGCGACTTACCCAAGAAGTCGGCAAGCCCGACTTGGATCATCGTTGGACTCACAAAAATAGCAGGTGAGAGTCTGTAAAACTCGGTGGGCCAATGGATGAATCAGCGACTCGCCGAACAGGTCGGCGAGCTCGATTTTGCTGTCGTTTGGACCCCAAGTTGACTGGAGATCCTGTAAAACTCGGCGAGGTAATTCACCACTCGGCGAATTGCCGAGTGGTTCGGCGTGGTCGACTAATATCACCGAAAGGGCCGTGAACTAAAAGGTTTTAAAAGGCCAAACGATTTAAACTTTCAAAATCTTTAGCATTCTCCTATTTCAAACCTCGTACTCTCTCACCCGAACTCTAGATTTTCATACTTGCCATGTTTATTGCTTTTTGTTCTTGATCTCATGCTCGGATTTGGATTACTAGCATTTCAAATTACTCATTCTGCATTAAATGTTGGTTTTCTGAACCCCGAACTCTTGATTAGTGGTTGAAGTCAAATGCGCTTGGTAATATTATGTTGTTGTGTGCTGGTCCTGTGTTGAAAATCATAGTTGATGTGTTAGTTTTCCTGTTTTAGTTTTGAAATTTTTCCCATTTGCTTGAAATGTTGATTTCCCGAGTTTCGTGTGTTAAAATTGATCATAAAATTTGGGTTGCGGTTAATTTATGTTGGGTCTAGTTGGGTGAAGTCTTAGTTACCACCAATTGTGCTAAATGACGTACTTTGCTGAATGATGGAGCGTTTGACGTCATTCCTAAGGGCATAAGTCATCAAATGGCTAATTTTGGCCAAACCGGGGAAAGTGTGAGTACCCCGAAGGCATGAGTCAATTGGGTCTGGGCTTAATTGCATAAGTGTGTGGTTTGATTTTGATTTCGAGGGCTGCGGGATTTAATTTGGGAAACGGGGTTGAAATTTGGCACGTTGGGCAATTCAGCAAGCTGGGTCGAGCTTGCTGAACGTCTCAGCGGTTCGCCAACGTTTGCCCTGCACATCGCTGACCTGCAATTTTTCTGATTTTTTTTTCCAGGTCAGTCCTTTCGACGACACCGATCTGGCTCGTCAAAGCAACTTGGCGATTCGCCGATCGATTCGGTGAGTTTATCTGCAACTTGAATTCAGCAATTTTTCTTGAAATTCTTCTAACTCTTTTTTATGTGTTTTGCAGATATGGCTAGGACCAACTGGGACGAGAGTGGAATGCCGCCCCGCAAACGAGCTCGGGGCATCGTAATTAATGAGGGAGCAGCTACACTTTCTAAAAAGAGAAAGAAAGCACCTCCTAAGGGAGGCAAGGGCAAGGGCAAATCACCCATAGCCGAGAGACCGGAGCACAACTCCGGCAGTGATGGGGATTCTTTCCATTCTCAGGCCTCATTCTCCGAGACTGAGGATAACAAGCCACTACAGACCCGACAAACTGAGATATGTGCCCGAGTTCATCAAGATATGTCTAGGATCCAGGAGTCTAGCCCTCCTGATGCTGATACAGTGCCAGCTCCGGCACAAACGGTGGTTCCAGCATCACCAATTCAGGGTCCTCCTCCCCGGCTATTCAACAGGTTAAAGGCCGAGTGACTGAGGTCCATTCTGGAAGAAAAGAGATTGTCCACAGATGGTGTGGTGGACATGTACCTTCTTTTGTGGGACACACTCCGGTACCACAAGCTCGACTTATTCACCAGGCCCCGTGGCCCAAACATTCCCACCTGGGTTCAAGAGTTCTACACTGCTTACGGTGACTTAGTACCTCAGGGGAAGAAGAAGGCCAGTGCCTTCAGACTGGTGGAGTTTGTGGTAGTTCGGGGGAAGACAGTGGGATGCAGTAGTGATCACATTAATGTTGTACTTGACAGGACCACAGACTTCGAGCACGCATACGAGAGTATGTTCACCTCATAGACGCTAGATGACCTCAAGGGATGGCTAGCTCCTCTCATTGCTAACACCACCCCGAGGTGGATTGAGGCCGGAGCCCCTATTCACAAGAAGGACTTGCATATAGCAGCCCGATACTGGTTTGGTTTTATCAGTAGTTCTATCATGCCCTCGCAAATGAGTCTATCCTCCTCCACCTAAATGCGGCCTATCTCAGGTCCATCATCGCCAAGAAGCAACTCAACTTGGGACTTATTATAGAGCAGGAGATGGCTATCAGAGCCAATCAACGCCAAACATCCCTGCCATTCCCAGTGCTTATTACAACGCTATGTCGGCGGGCTGGAGTTCCTCTTGACAAGAAGAAAGACATTGAGGTCACACCCACATCCTCCACAGACATCCGGCGCATTGAGGCCGAGTACACATGGGATGAGGCGGATAGGAGGAGATCAGCTCTGATGGACACATCTCGAAGGTTGACATTGATTCGATACCTGAAGAGGCATATTTGCCTACTCCGGCCTCCGTGCCTTCAGGTACATCTACTTGTGCTCCTTCCCAGGCCCCAGGTTCTTCTACTGCTTCCCAACCTCCCAGAGCTGCTTTGGACACCACTACCTCCAGGTCTCTGATCACTCAGGCTATGCTCCTCAAGATGGTGCACCTAGCCCATTCTACAGATGTGCGGGCTTTTCGGCTAGAGGCCGAGGTGCCTTAGATGATTGAGCGAGCCATCACAACTGCACTCACACCTCTCGAGGCTGCCATTGATGCTCTCACTACGAGAGTAATTACTTTTGAGAGAGGACAAGGGGTGACTACCGAGGTTACAACTTTAAAAGTCGAGGTTTCTGAGCCTATGAAGGATGTAGACCATCTGAAGTCCACATACTTCACTACGCATTTGGATCAGCTGAGGCCCCTGAGGATCTGAGTGTTGAGATTCCAGCCCGTGTTGAGATACCTCCGGCTACCACCGGAGATGATATTATGAAGGATGTTGCTTCTACCGAGTCTGAGGCTGAGACCGATGAAGAGCAGTTTGAGGAGCGAGAGGTTGTTGTATATGATGATTTGGCATATCTAGAGGGTGCCATGTATGAGACTGCCCGACAGGCTTCTTTGAGGGATACGTCCATTGTAGGCTCCAGTGGAGCGAGTGTTGATGTTGCACCAGGCAATGATGCCCAAACAGATGGAGCGACTGTGTAGATAGGATCATTCTTTACCTCCCTCTCTGTTGTTTTTGTGATTTCTTTGTTTTTAGTTGCATTTGAGGACAACTACTTTTCTTTTGTGGGTGGGGTGAGGTATTTCCATACCTACCTCTTGTGTTTTTTATTTTATTTGTAAATATTGATATATTTTTGGGTTTTGTGTTTTAAACTGTGTTTTGATTCTATCTTGTGGATATTTGAGCTTATGGCTCCTTGTTTTGAATGGAAATGGTTTTGACAAATTTTGAAAATTTTTGTGCCACCCCTTTTGTGTGTTATTATGTAAATTTGAGTATCGGTTCAATTCCAATGACTTGAATAGTGCTCTTAATTGAACAAACTAAATGCGCGAGTACGATGAGGCCAAATGAAGTTGCATAGACAATATGTGGACTTTTTGCATCTCGTTGTGACTAGCCGGTTATTGAATGGAGTCTCTTGTGATGAACATTGCACACTAGCCCGAATGCGTCTCATTTGATATTGGTGCCAATGCCTAGTGTGATGAGCTTACTTTAAACCTTGTGTGATGACACCTAGAATTTGCCCCGTTGGTTTGGTTGACTAAGTGATGCAAGCACTTGAAATGATCTTAGGCAACAATTTTGAAGAGTGAAACAATTTGACAATATACCTCTTTTGTGGCCAACCTTGTGAGATGTGTGAACCTTGCTTGAACCCCCTTTGGGCTTTATCCATTTTCTTGGAAGAAACTTGAACAATTGTGATCCCTATTTATCCATGCACTCATAACTCTCATGAAGTGTGGTTTATTTGAATAGCCAACGTAGGCCAAAAGCCTAAGTTGGGGTGTGGTGAAAAGAGAAGGAAAATCAAGAAGTGTGAAAAATCCCCCCTTTGAGAATGGTTTTGAAAAGATGGAACCCCTCCATGTAAAAAAAGAAGAAGAAAGGAAAAGAAAAGAGAAAAGAAACAAATAAAAAGAATGAAAAAGTTGTGAAATAAGTGAGGAAAATCGCAAAAGAAATGGGGTGTCCGGTATTTCATAAGAAGTCTAATAATGGTGTGGATAATGAGCATGTTTGAAATGTTAAAGAAAAGGAGAAATGTGATGTTCAGGCCATACTTCATGAAGGTAGTAGCCACTGAACCTAAATAGCCATACCTTTACACTCAGCCCCATTACAAGCCTTTGAAAGACCTTTGTGATCTTGAGTGAGCTGAAGCAAATGTTGATTGGAAAATAAGGGTAAACCTATGGGTGAAATCATGCATGTGTTCATCTTTGTGAGTGTGAGAGTTGTATGTGATTCCAGAACTATAAATTTTTGAAGGATTGTGTGTGAGTATGGAATCATTTTTGTTGTGATGACATTTGAGTACCGTTGTTGAGCTTGAACTTGCATTTGAAGCAAGTATTGTGAACTTGAGTATCTTTGATAATGGTGAGTAACAACTTGAATCTTTGAGTGCACAATTGATCATTGCATGAGTAAGTTGAATCTTGTTGTGTGCATTCCTGTTGAGTCTTATGCAGCACTGTTTGAGACATCTTTATTGAACTGTTGAACTTGAGTTTACTTGAGGACAAGCAAAATTTTAAGTTGGGGTGTTGATGAGTCCTTGATTTGGACTCATTTAGGGCTTTGTTTTTATAGATTTAGTGTCCTCAAATGCTTAATTTGTGCCATAAACTGATGTTAAACCCTTGATTTTCAGGTATATGGATTGAGGAACAAAGCAAGGACACTAACAGGAAAAAAGGAACAAAACAAGGACACTAACAGGAAAAAAGGAACAAAACAAGCTGAAGAAATGAAGAAGAGCGAGCCTGAGGATAGCCAAGAGCAGTCGGCGTGTCGCCTAGCGGCTCATTTGGCCGCCTAAAGTTCCAGTGTGCCAAGCCCTGAAGAAAGAAACCAAATTGGCGATGAAAAGGAGTAGTCGGCGAATAGCTGAGAAGTTCCGCGAAGCAAAGATAAATCGCCCAAAGTTACAGGCCTTGAGGATGTTGAATGCAAGGTGAAAAGGCGATGGAAGAGGTCAAAGGGTGGCTCGCCGAGTGGTTTGGCGAGCCTGACTTACTTCGCAAAAGAGACTTTCGTAGCTTATTTTTGGCGACTATAAATTTGATTTTGAACATTTAGCTAAGTATCTTTTATGAACTTTTATCATCTTTTTGACATATGGGAAAAATTTGAGGGTTTTTTAGAAGACTTTTCTCCATAGTTTTTCCTTAACTTTGAAGGATTGAAAAAGTTCAATTTTGAGAATTTAGAAGTGGGTCTTTAAGATTCATCAAATTGGAGCATTGTAAAGACGAAATCACTCTTACCCAGTTGATGGATAATCCATTCGGTAATAGTTTTTATCTTTTTATGATGTTTAGCTAAAACCTCAATTCTTGGGGTGTGATCATGTGATTATGGGCTGAAATAATTTATGGGTATTGCTAATTGCTAGTTTAAATGAGATTTAAAAGTGGGTTTAATCATTAATTGTGGTTTAATTTAAGAATTGTAGTTGCAAAAACAGTTCTATACTTGTGTTCTTGGCTTGCTCGAGAAAGAGGTTTTAGAACTAAGATTATTGATTAATGGTTTGTGGGTATTGGGTTGACCTGGGTTCAGCTCGAGAGAGTGAATCCTAAACTCAATCCCACACATTTAGCTCGACAGAGTGAATAGATTAAGGTGTGGGTTGTTCTTCATTGTCATGCTTGTTGATGTTCTAATGAAATCACGTGATTCAGGGTAGTTGTTCGAGAGAAAACTATCTCCCTTATATTCTAGCCTACTCAGTGATATTTAGCTATTTATTAGTAGTTGAAATTACCCATATTTCTATATTTGCCTATAATCGATCACATCCCGAGAATCTTTCTCCCTCTTGTTACTTCATAGTTTTTTTGACTGTTTGTAGTTGATAATTACAACCAAATCCCCTCATTTGACATTCGTGTCACCCCTTTAATTTGTGTAATGCCTTTACCGATAATGTTTATTCCTATGTATGATTAGACTGCATTCATACTTTTTAATTGAATTTTAAACACGTACCGCTCCTTGTGGGATTCGACGCCAACTCATTTAGTTGGGTTTTATACTGATTTACGATCGTTGACACTTATAATTGGAAGAAGTGTCTTTGAAACGTTATTAATCAGTACGCGAGTTTCTTTTTTGGAAGAATGGGCGTGTGGGTTGGGATAGTGGAGGTAAATGGGATAGTTGGAAAGAAAGTGGGGTAAGGGTAGGTTTAGATTATTTTTATTTATTTTACCTATATATATATATATATATATATATATATTACTATATGAGTATGGCCCGTGATATCATGGGCCCAACATTTAACTTTGAAGTGGTTACTTTTTTTATGCTTTGAAAAGTCGCTCTAATATAAAGCAGGTCAATACTACATTTGCAGAAAATACTTCTGAATGTAGAGACTGAATTTTGAATTTTATGCTTTGAAAATAATTAAATCCATTTATTAGCAAAGTATATCAATTCCCCCACGATCAAACTCCCGTAGTAATTAAGAATTGGAGTTATTGGATAGCGGAAAAGGCAATATGCTCGATAACACTATTCTTACAATGAAAGATCTAACGAAATGTGACTGAAAATGTTACGCTATTGCCATGATTCAGCACCATCTGTCAATGTCAAATGATACAAAAATGAAAATTTTGGTCCGTAATCTTGTTACTTATATGTTAATGAATGAAAGCCAACACTAAAGAGACATTTATCTTAGAGAATTAGATTTTCTATAAGGTTAAAAAACAACAAAAAAAATTTCCTGTCGAGAGTACATAGCAACTTTCAATATGGGAATGATATGGAAAGTGATTTACCTTATCATTTTTCTTTGGACAATCTCAGGGAATAATCAGACAATTTGCAATCTTTAGATATGTGTCCTAATTTTCCACAATTATAACAAGTACATTCCGTTAGTTTTCTCTTTGGTCTATATGGTCTTTTGGTTTTGTAGTTTTTTACGTAGTAGTTTCTCCTTGATCTTTTATACTTGTATTTTGATCTGTATTTTTTATAGTTTCTTGTTTTATTTTTATAATACCTATCCGTACAACCAAATTGGGGTGCTGTTTTATTTTTGCAACATGCTAAATATTTTACTAATAGCTTTTCCATTTTTATTTCTTCTTTATGTTTTTCGCTTTTTTTCCACAAATAATAATTCAGCTTTTCAATTGTACTTGATTCCTTTTCCAAACCTATAATTGTTCCTTTCTTCTTATATACAACCAAAACTTTTATACTCTGCAAAACACAACTGATTACCTCCAATCATTCTACTATTAGCACCTCAAAAAAGTTAAATGTTGGGGTAGAAGTAGTAGTAGTAGTAGTACTCCTTGCTATTTAAACAAAGCACTAATTTTTAATTTGATATTTATATTGATACAACATTTCAAAAAATAATATTAATAAAGCAAATTAAAATGATTGTATTTCATAATATTATTCAAGAACATAGTCTAGGTAATGATCTGGCATTGTTATGGCTTGATACTCTTGATTTCAAGATCTTTTTTTTTTTTTGAGAATTGGTCAACATCTTTGCCATTTGATTTTGTATTTTCCTACAAACTTTTTCCAATTCTAGCACTCTCCATTGCATACCTTGTAAATGTTCTTTGAGCTTCTCATTCTCAATTGAAAGATCTAGCTTTCTTGCGTATAACACCGTCTGCTGATCTTTGTTTTCTGAATTTTCTGTTTCCACGAAACCAAAGGAGGATCGAGCTGACTTGATTGGTTTCTTGAAGCAAGCTTTAGAGCTTCACTTGCTGAGTGATGAGAGCTTGTCCAACAAATTTTTGAAGGAATTTTTTATTACAGGCAACGTGGCTACAATCCTCAAATGACAGCTTCTCATAGCTCAGCCCACTACATACTTTCATATTTTCCTCTTCAGATAACCGTGAATTGACCTGCAATTTGGTCATCAATGATCAATGTTTAACCAATCAGCTAAATTTTGAAACAATGCCTAAATATTTTACCATATGCTTGAACATGAACTTATAGTGAATTTATGTGTTTGTATCAAGCATCAAAATGCAAAGAAACAAGTAATAAATTGAATGCCTCTTAGGGAAAATCGAAAGGCATACCTCAAGATACATAACCTTGGCATAGTATATTGCATCAGACGAGTCCCTAGCAGACTCGGGAGCGATCTGACCAGGGCAAGACACTTGGAAGGTTTTAGACATGGATGAGGAGCTACTTCTGTTATGTTCAAATCTATCAAGCTTGTAATTTTCCTCATTCGAGTTAACGGAATAAAACACGCCTCTTTGCTGATGAATGATTTCAATAACCTAAGAACTGAAGTCACATCATATAAATAGCTTGATCCAACCAGTGACGGGAGGAGATGGTTATCCAAAGTCGCTTGATCCAACTGGGAGCCAATCATGCTCTCTTAACTTGTTCCTAGAGCACTTGCTCATCTTTAAATTTAGAACATTCTAAGCATTCCAGATAAGTTCTTGAAGGAAATGCAACTCCAACAAATAAAACATCTTAGTAACTGTTGTGTCAAAAGTTGCCTAGTATTTGGAGGCAGACGGAAGAGCTCTAAATATGTTGAACCGATGACAAAATCAGCTGGTGTACTTGGTTAAAAAAATCCTAAACTATGCAAAATTACATAGTAGATTTAATTAATGAATAATTTTGGCAAACACATGGGGAGGCTAAAGCTCAGTTACATGGCGAAAGCCTAAACAAAACACATTACACATTTGAGGGCAGGGGCGGAACCAGTATACCGTGAGGGGTTTCATCCGAACTCCCTTGGTCAAAAACTTATGCTATATATACAAGGCCAAGATTATTTCTCATGCATATATAGTAGATGTTGAAACTCCTTAGTTTTATTTTCTTTTCCTCTTTTATATTCTAAATCCTCGTAATAATAACTTAGCTCCATCGTTGTTAGAGGGATGAAGGAAATTGGAATAAAACAAACAAACTCAATTCAATTTCAATTTATGTTGAAAGGGCATAATCATTATAGACCTAACAATTGTCTATCTCTTCTGGAAGGAATCTCGATTAGACATTAATACAGATGAGTGACACAGAGAGAATCAAGAGCTAGAGTACTACTCTGGATCAAAACTGCAATGTTAAATAACCTTTAGCATAACTATTGATAAGAAAAAAACAGTTCAATTCCAGAATGTGTGAACTCAAACCAGTCAGTAATCTGTTATTTTCTTATATAAATCTTCATATCACCCGTGAATTTCAGCCATAACATTGGAAAACACATTAGATAGAATAATAAAGACATCAACCTGGGAATTGGGACATAAAATTCAAGTCTGAAGAAAACTAAAAGAACTTCGTAGCAAAATTTGAAAGAAAATATACCTGAAATTCGGAAGACTTGAAATTCATATGTTTCGTTGTTGTTGGAACAACAAGAGAGATGGAAGAACCTACGGTGGGTTAATTTCTTGCATCAGATGATTCTAGAGCGGTATGGGTTTTATATCTAGCATAGGATGATTCTAGAGCTGTGATGGTTCTAGAGTTGTGGAGATATTGCATTTGTTAGTGTAAAATTACCATTTTGGCCTTGGTCGTCCTCTGCTTGGCATTTCTATATAGTAGAAAAATTATATTATATTGATAATAATATTATTTAATTACTTTTAAACAAACAAGATTTTATATTTTCTTTTCTTTAAAATAAATCTACATTAAAATAAGACTCTATATTTTTGTCATTTTCAATATTTTAAATAAATTTAATAAAATAAGATAAAAGTCAATATATTTAATTTAGATTTATAAAATATTTAAGCTATAAAAATGGTATAAAATTTAAGTTCGGTCAAAAATCACGCGTCTACAGTTTTCTCTTTTTTGACTGGAAACACGAAGAAGTAGACAACGAGACAAGTTTTGACCGGACTCTTATTTGAAATGAAAAAAATGTGACTGAGTCCTTGTCTTGGACAACCTACATATCCCGGGTTATAAGGAAATCAGGTCATGTGGAGTTCAAGGGTCAAAAAGGTAATGGGATATACTGAGTTCGAAGATTCATGTGAGGTTCTGTCAAGGTTCTGGTTCACGGCTCCTATCATTACATCAAAAAATAAAAGTTAATAATCAATGAGAAAATACAAGTATAAGCTCATATCTATGCAACTTTTCTTGAATCTTGACTTCAATCTTCACTTTGAGTCTTGATTTTCCGATATGATGATCTAGCTCCTTCTAGTGAGTACCTTGAACTTGAACTTGAACTTAATTTGAGGATTCAAATTGACATTCAGAGTGAGCTTTTGACACTCTTCAAAATGACAATTTGAAAATGTTCTTGAATGCCTACATGTTTTCTTAATTAGTAGTTGAATAGAAGCAGATGTCAGGAAGTCAGACTGCTACATGCATTGAAAAAGTTGATTCTAGCTATCATGGAAATTGAACGTTCTAAAAAGAGTTGAAACTTTGTTGATGAATTTCAAATCCATATTTTCCTTGAGAAAACCTGCAAATCATCACAAACAAAAAAAACAAACAATTTTTTTCCCCTGGTTTTCACTGGAATTTTTTTGTGAGTTATTAGCAAATGTGAATTTTTAAAAATAGTGCATTTTACCCCCTGCACTATTTATATTTATCATTATAAATAGTAACTTGTCCACATGGGCACATATATACATTTAAAGTACACTATTAAATAGTGTAGGGGGTAATAGGTCTCGCCCAAAGTTTGAAATTGTTATAGCAATTTCGGTCAAAGTTCGAATATATTTCGAACCCTTTTCCCTATTATTTATAGAATCTTTAATTTGATTTAAAATCATTTTATGATCAATCACTATTTTCTTATCTATTTTCATATAGCTACAAAGGGGTGTATCTTGTGACATGATAGTTTCTCATACTAAAATGAACACAAAATAATAGAAAATTCTTACTTAAAAAATTTCATACTAATTACTAAATAAAAAAATAAAAAAGAAAGAATATATGGAACAATTCATAGCCAATGAAGAGGGAAGACAAAAATATATGTTCATTTTATATTCACTCTAGTATTTCATTTTATTGAAATCACTTGCCACCAATACTTTACTTTCTCCGATCATTTTTACTTACATATATATTAAAAATAATTATTATCATTGATATATTATCATATTATAAGTAAAATTGAAAATCTATTTTTGAAATAGTGGACTTAACATCAAAACTAATAATTTAATAGACTACGTTGATGTCCGTTGTTTTAGCAAAATTAGGAAGAAAGTCCTTCGTTTGAAGGGAAAAAGAATAAAAATGGAAAAACAAAGAAGAAATATCTGATGAGTGTAGGATTTTGACTCATTTAGGGCTTGTTTTTCATAGTTTTATTGTCCTCAATGCCTAATTTATGTTCTAAACTAATGTTAAATGTTGATTTACAGCAATGAAGGCAAAGAAGCAAGACAAGGACATTACTGGGCAAAAAGGAGCGAAAAAGCTGAAGAAGTTGAAGAAAGGCAGTCATGGTGATCGCCAAGACCACTCGACGAGCCACCGAGTGGCTCTTTAGCTCGCCTAACGTTCCAGCATGCCAGCGCTGGGGAGAAAACCTACTTGGCGATGGAAATGGACAGTCGGCGTATGTCACGACCCAGGGGTATACCCTAGATGTAACATGGCGTACTAGACCCCGGAAGGCCTGACACAAGCCACTTAGCATATCATAACATAAAGTAAATAGAAATGACACGGAAATTTTAAAACGTTTCTTTACAAGTGTAAGTCTTTAACACTTTTTCTCAAACCATCTAATACAACTTTGAATAACTCTTGGGACACAACCCATACGATAGTCTAAAACATAAAATAAAGACATAAAGATAATTGTGGCTTTATCCTCGATGCTATGAGGACTCACCAAATCTTCAACTCCTTTGCACTTCTAGGAACCTATCCTCAAGAATGGAACTCAAGATCGCCGGACCCTACATTTGATGAGAATGTAGGCAAGGGTATGCGTTAGTACAAAATGTACTAAATATGTTAGCTAGCATAACATCATAAGAGCATAGAAAAAATGTTAGCCAACATAAGACATAAGTATAAGAGACAATAACATAATCATAAGCATAATCTCCACATAGGCATAATATGAGCATAAGTCTACATAAGGCATAATCCAATAACATAAGAAATACCACATATTCACAAGCTTAGTCCGTACTCAAATCCTCTTAACATAAGAGAACTTCATAAGTAACCTTGAAGTTATACTTGTGCAATGCATAGATGAGACCCCATAATCCCACCTAGGTTAAGTACCACTTTTAGGCAATCATACCTCTTTATCATATTTGATCTCATCCTTTAGCTTAATTCTCATAGAAAAGGGAATCTCTCACCTTTAATCAATCTTATCATAGGAAGCAACTATAGCAACAATCCATCAAAACATACATCATATAAGAGAAACACTTCTTAGGTAACCTTAAGTCATACTTGTGAGATACATGGATAAGACCCCATTATCCTACCCATACTAAGTACTCCTTTAGGTCCTCATACTCATACTTCTTGGTTGGATACTAGTCCCCCTTTTTAAGCCTTAGAACGCTAGGAGGTACTTCCTTAAGCACATCTTAGTTCATTATTAGGTGGAACACAATGAGACACTTCATTAAGCATACTCTTAGTTCCTTATTAATTTGAAGCCCAGGAGATACTTATCAAGCATGTCTAGGTTCATTATTATCTTTAACACTAGGAGCTACTTCACTAAGCATGTCCTAACTCATTAGGTTTGAACTCTAGGAGATACCCTTTTCAAGTATGTCTTAGTTCATTATTGCTTTTGGAACACTATGAGGTGCCGCTCTACATATGTCTTAGTTCATCTTTGAACTCTAGGAGATACTTCATTAAACACATCTTATTTCCATGGATACGGAGATTGCTACTAGAAAGCCGAACTCCACTAGGTGAAGGCTTCCATCTCATGAGACCAAATTTAGGAAAACCCGGACTCTACTATGTGAGAGTTCCCCCTTTACCTTGGATAGTCCTCACATCAACTAGGTGTGGTTCTCTTTTCAAGTTGGAGCCCGAACCCTACCTTGTGTGACTCTCCATCTCATTGTCAATATCCATTTGGGGTCAAGCATACACCCCTTAGCTTACTTATTAAGTCTTACTTAACATTCATTTCTCATGGAAGGATGTCCTTAACAATCAATACATGTTCAAGTGATTCTATCACTTCATGCATTCAAGCATTCATAAGGTAGACTAGGTAGGTATATGCCTTCTACCACAATTCTATCCATTAGTCTCCTATTCTCATCTAGACTTTACTCTCAAAGCCTTAACATACATAATTCATCATATTAGCTTTACTCTCAAAGCCCTAGTGATCAACATTCATGACTACAAGCCTTACACTCAAAGCTTTACTTCTTACAATCACCACACATACCAAGATTTCAAGGCATTCTAATCATATGCTTCATTATTAGGTGATTCTAGTCATAAATCATCATAAAGGTTCAACTTCAAGATTTACTAGTCATGATCCATCATATCTACTATAATCTAGTTCAATTCAAGTTCACATGTTTCTATTCTTGAATAATTACCATACACATCATCAATTCTAGAAGATCACATATGAATCCTCAATTTCTCTTCACAAGGCATAAACCCATACTCTTCAATTTCATCAATTAGACTAGGGTTAACCATGGAAAAAATATAATATCATTAATATATCATGATTCAATACTAAATCAATCATAAACAAGTACTATCCACTCAATTGGAATCATACTCAACTAAACCCACAATATAAGAAGGAACCTTAACTATAATTAGGGATTGATCTTCAAAATTGGGGGAATTCTATGGGGTTCCATGGATGAAGAATATAACATACCTTGATTATGAAGCCCTACCAAGCTTGTAACAATGGAATCTTGACCTTTCTTCTTCTTCTTCTTCCTCCTCCTCCTCCTCCTCTTCTTCTTCTTCTTCTTCTTCTTCTTCTTCTTCTTCTTCTTCTTCTTCTTCTTCTTCTTCTTCTTCTTCTTCTTCTTCTTCTTCTTCTTCTTCTTCTTCTTCTT
>JAJONZ010033144.1:0-19349 GCA_029582445.1 Solanum paucissectum
TTTTTTACTATGAATGTTATTCAACTGTTGTGTAGTATTAAATTCTTGTTATTAATTATGCACAAAAAAGAAAAAAAATTGTTCAATTTATATAATACTCTTTTTCTTTGTTGTTATTTTCTAAAAAAAAAATTATTGTAGTGTTATGGTCCGATTATCTATCTTGACTCAATTACATGAAATAAACAATCTCATAATAACACAAGGGTATAATAGGAAATAATTTTTTTGTAAAGTTTTAAATCAAACACAAGATTAAGTGGAAAGTAATGAACCAAACACTTGACAAAAAATAATCCCTGCACTACTAATCCCTGCATTACTAATCCCTGCGTTACTAATCCCTGCATTACTAATCCCTGCATTATCAATGTTTGTACCAAACGACCCCTTAGTGTCACAAGTGACCCTAAGCTAACCCATGACATAGAATATCTTTATAACTTCAATTAACACATGCATTGTGCGGAAGCTAAAAATTGGCATGGTAATGTATTTTAAAAACCAAATATCAAAATTACGGTATTGAAACTTTCAAATATCGTACCGTACCATACCATGTCCACCCCTAGTTATAGAACAACTCAACTCTTTGAGCAAAAAACAAACAAACAAAAAGTGGGAAAAGACATAAATTTCACCCACATGTCCGAAAAAGTCAGTTACATGTTTAAACTAACATAGTGAACTATTACACACTTTTACTACTAAAAATGAATTTAATATCATCCTCAAACGTACAAAGTTAGTCGTACAATCCAACGTGATTTACACGCGCCTGCTAGGTTATTATATGCTTACACGTGTAATTTATCTATTTATTCTCTTATTTTTCTCAATCAGTTTTTACTTTATTTTCTCTCTCTATTCTTACCTAAAAAATTCCATTTTTGTTTCCAAAATATTCACCGGCAATGTCTTCTTCTTCGTCCATTATTAATACAAATATTAGCAAAATCAACCTATAACTTCATCCAATTTAATCTTCTTTTCTAATCACCATCAAGCCCACCACCATAAAAAGAAATTCAACACCATCACTACCACCAAATATCACCATACCGAACCATTATTTCACCACTAGAAACCCAACGAACAATTATCAATATTTATTTGCAAAGATCATAATCACACAATTGAAAAATTAGTGCTCGATTTACTATTACTAATTTTGAAGAAAATCTAGAGGAAATTGTTTCCAAGAGAAAAGAAAGATTTATGAAAATAACATAGAAAAAGAAAGATCAGAAAAATTTCCAATTTCATAGGCTCACGATCAACAATAAAGACAAAAATAAATAGAATAATCTATACTCGGACGAATTTGATGGGGTGGGAGTAGTAAGAATTGATCAATTTTAGGTGTCTCGCCGAATTTTTTTTCAACTTCGCCGATCTTTGCCTATTCCTCAACCTTGTTTTCTGTGTCGAAAAACTACCATGAAAAAAAATTGTTTGTCCCATTAATCATAGCAACAAAAGTATTTGTGATAAAGAAAAAATGGAGGAGAAGAAAGATGGGTGGCGTGAAGGAGAAGGGGTGGGAAATTTTTTTTGGCTTTATTTTGACTCAAGCATGCCTTTTTTATTTTTTTAAGGCGGTATGAAATTCACTTTTCAGTAGTATAGATATGTAGTAGGTCGTCCTAATAGTTTAAGAGTATAATTAATTTTTTGGGATAACTTCAGGAATGAATTTATGCATTTTCCTAGGAAGATTTTGAAAGTAGATTGATAGGGGGTAAATATGTAACTTCATTATTTTTATTTATGTATAACTAATACACACATAATTTGTTCCATCTTCTATCTTAAATAAAATTGGATCCGGCTCCTCTCCATTTCTATTCTCTTTATTTTCCCCAAGTTCCTATTTGGAATAGTGACACATGACATATGTTAAAATAAATGGCTAAGATTTAATTTCTCAAAGTAAATTTTTAACCATGATTTAACTAATAAATACAATATATATTTAATATTAAAAATTATTATAATCTCACAATCTTAGCAACATATTATCTTGTCCATAAATATAGGGGAAAAAAAGTTCTTCTTAATTACTTTTTTTTACGTGGGATTCTTTTTAATTTTCTTTTAAATATTGAACTGCAGCCAAATATAACTAATGTTAATTTTGGAGGAAATAGAAAAAAGAAAGAAAAGAAGGTGAGATAAAATAGGAAAAATAATACTCTTCAATAGCTAATGGTTAAAAAGAAAAATTCGAGGAAAAAATGCAATAAAAATATTAACTTAAAAATAAAATAAAATTAACATCCTAAGTAAAACAATTTAGAAAGAAAACTTTCCCCTAAATTTATGAACAAGATAATATGTTGTTAAGATTGTGGGGGTCATAGTAATTTTTAAAATTAAATATATAATATATTTATTAGTTAAATCATGATTAGAGATTTACTTTGGAAAATTAAATCTTAGTCATATTTTAACATATGTCATGTGTCATTAATCCAAATAGGAACTTGGAGAAAATGGAGAGGAGTTGGATCCCATAAAATTATACATATATTTCCTCACAACTTATATGAGTATTAATTATGTAACATTACTAAAAATACAACCAAACATTGTATAAAATTAAAACATGAATAACTTTTATACAATATTTGAAAACACACCAACCAAACATTGCATAAAACTGATACATGAATAACTTTTATATAATATTTGGAAACTAATACTTGAATAACATTGTATAAAATAAGATAATTAATACATAAATAACTTTTATACTATTTGCAAACCAAACATGGTATAAAATTAATACATAAATAACTTGGCTATTCATGTATTAGCTATACCCTTATCCAATAACCAAACGGCTCCTAATTCTTCAAATCCTGATCAAACTCATACTCTGCTTAGGTTTTTTCTCAGGCTTGTCCACCTCAACCATGCATTCCAACATGACTATATATGTATGCTAATGATGTCTAAACATAGCACAATCTAATTCCCTGAGATGGAATAACAAGAATATCCACAAATAATAAGAACAGACATATGCTGGTCAGAATTCTTGCATAACACAACATACCTGTCGATCTTCTTTTAGCTAAGCTACTTTTACACAAGTTATATTACATCATAATTCCAAATGTCATTGACCCGTTACAAAATGGCTCACCATATAATTGTGTGAAGGTCTGGTATTATCAATGGATGTGTGATTTGTATCAAGCTGAAGCATCGGGATATCTCGAAACATTTTGGAATAAAATGTTACCAGTCTCATGGAACTTGAGTGTAGTCTCTTAGTTGATGTTCCAATTTCTACATTTGCAATGTACCTTGGCAAGAGCAGCCATGTAATCATCACTCCTGATAATGAATATTAATAAGAATTCTTTTCTTCATGCTAAAATATATTTCTAAAGAGTAAGCAAATGAATAGCTAAAAAAAAAACCTTAATCCATAAGGCGATTGACAAGCAGCAATTAAATGAACTTTAGCTTCATCTGGCTCATTCTGGAAAGCAAAAAAGAGCAAAATAGGTGATCAAGTAAGACATTTGGAGATCCAGTATTCAAAGCCTAGGTAAAAAAATCTAATGATAATTTTTGGAGTTCCCAGTATTCAAAGCCTGAGTAGAAAATTAATGGTAGTCTTTCCAACTCAGACCATTCTTATACAAATTAAACCATCGGAGATGTTCCAAATATTCCAGAAGGCATTTTTATCCTACTAACACTTGCTCTGCTTCAAATGCCCTTTTTTTGGTTTAGAACTGATCTTTATCCAAATTTAGTTCCGTTGAAAAAGAAAACATCACATTGTAATAAAGTAAATCAATATGCTAATATTCTTTTTGCTTTGACTTCATACTTGCAATCATACGAAAATTAAGTAGAGGGTAAATCTTGATTCTGTTTAAAGATAACATGACTATCTATATGTATGTGTGACCACAGCGAAAGATGGTATTTCAGGTTTTTAGATGGTACTTCAGTTACTTGCATAAAAACCTATCAAAAGCAGCCCTTGCACTTTACATCTATCAAAGTTGCAACTCTACCTCACTGTTGAGAATAAAAGAGGCATACACAAGTTATAAGAAAATTTGTAGTGTACAGGTTCATTCTCAGAGTAATGCGTACTTGTGAAGGTAAACTGGGGTAAAGATAAGCTTAATTACAAACGTTCCGAGAGCAATTTGGACGAAGAATCATCCATAATGAACATAAGGTATAGGGATTAGTAAGAACCTGTGATTCATAGTACAAGCCAGCATATAGAGAAGCATAGAAGTATTCATTTGGCTGTCCACTTAGAAATGCAGGAACAAGCTACAGAATTAGAATTGTATGTAGTTAGTAAAAATATTCAGACCAAACCGAAGCTACGACCTAGCTCAAAACAATATAGTATAGATCATTGGAACAAACTTGTACACGTTTTTAAAATGTCATGCTTCAAAGGAAAAACTGTAATAATTTAGTAACAATCACTAGACTCTGAGTTTTGAAAAGTATCATAAGAAAGGCTGGATGGAAATAAATTCTGCCAAGAAGCACTTTCATCATTTACCAAGTATCACGGACTCACAGTTTAAGATATATCATGAACTTTTCTGACAGCTTTATGAGTAGGAATATTTTAGGACAAAATGGATTTTCTAAGTAGAATGTTTCTTTGAAGCATATATTGCTAGAGAAAATCCTGTAGTTCCAAGTCCAAGCAGAACTTTGTATAGGATATTGATCGTTAATGTAACTAAGGAACAATATGGTGGCATTGCAAAAGTCCCTCGCCCATGGTTCCGAGATTTGAATGTTTACCTCCATTAATTATTTGAGATAATCTCTAGAATTTCCTTGATGAAAACAGCTCAGACTTTAGCAGATTGCAGACTAGTCAAATCATATGCAGCATAAAACTTGTCTACTATAGCAACTACAAATGAGTTGTTGATTATAGTTCGTTTAGGTCATTTACAGTATGAAAGCCCAAGAATAGAGAACTCCGAAAAAGTTATAAGACGTTTTAGCTGGGTTGTTAGCATATTTGCTTCTAATAACTGAATGAAGGAGGAGTTGAGTCAAAGTATAAGAACAAGAGAGTGAAATAGAGAAGGTATTGCCTGCTTCAGTTAGTTATACTCTATGATCTGTGTAAGAATGGAAAAAGCACTAAAACATACTCATTCGAAAATTACCATTAAAACAAATTCAATTAACTACTTATATGAATTGAATTTCTTTGTTGCGACAAATAAACTACATTCCACACCTTTTCTGGATCACCACCATCTTTAAACATGTTATAGGCTTGTCGCATGACTGGCCGTGGATCTCTACCAACCTGCACTCAGATGCTTAAATATTTGTAAGGAAGCATACAATAGAAAGATGCTTGATCAAATCATTCTGCATTTCAAATAATAGGGATACTTGTAAATTACCTCAAGATATCTTTTTCTTGCTTCATGAATTCCATACAATTGAGCTTCACAAAGAAAGCACCATATTGACTCCTCTGTATCATTTGGGTTTTGGGCAACATCTATACGGAATTGATGTGCACCTTCCTCATACCTAACCAGAAACAACCAGTTTAAGGCAATATAATGAGGAGTGAGTTCAAACTATGGAAAAGCAATTACCTATCAAGATAATATAGAGACAACCCCCTTTGCCAAAGATCTGATGAAGTAAAAGATGTGAGGTGAGTTCACGATAATATTGCTTGAAAATGGTATTTCAGAATCTCACATGCTTTCTGGCGAGGATCAAGCTGAATTGCCTTGTCAAACTCCACCAAAGACCCTAACACATCGCCCTTCATTATACGAACAACGTAACCTTCAAATCAAATCATTAGAGTAAAAATGTGTAACACAAATCCTACTCTTGACTGACCTGTCGAAAAAGAAGCATTCCTTTTCGAATTGCCATCACAGCTGAGTTACCACTTGTTAGGGCATCCCAGATCCCACAAACCAATACACTTCTCCTCAAGGTTGGTACTGGATTGTGATAAGTTTGGATTCTTGACCCAAACAGAACTTTTCGACCCAAATAACACTTGTCAAAGGGTTTCATCACGCTGGGTTGCACATGATGGATGTGTGTTATTGCCATTACCAAATACCAGCTAAGAGTGGGAAATGAGATGATGATGATAAGGTAACGAACCACAATTTTGAAATTAATTAAGGCCACAATTTTGACCATCTAAGGAGGGAAAAATAAGCTAAGAATGTTTTTCCAAGTTTTCAATTAAAAAAACAAGTGAGCCCCTTCTTTTTTTTATTTCTACTTTTTAATGTTAATAAAAGGGATTAAATTAGTAATTTTAAAAACTTAAAACTTAAAAGTAGTTGTAGACAGTGAAGTTTTATTGATAAATTCATATTAAATTTGGATTAAATCTTAAATTCATGATACGTTGATAAAGTCAAATTACTGTTAATAAAGTTTGATTAATATTTAAGTCAAAATTATATGACTTAAATCAAGTCCATCGGACTTTGAATGTAAAAAGTCATCATCCCCGGTCCTTGCCCTCTTTGCCTCCCTAGACTTTTTCTTAAGTTTCTCCTCTACGATTTGTTGAGCATGAATCATTAGACGAGAAATGTTCATTTCTTTAATGAGCATGGCGGTACGACATTCCTTAACTAACATTTCGAACACACCCGAGATGAACTTGCTCATCTTTTCCCTAGAGTCGGCAACCATAGTACCTAGACGATTGTGTGAACTTCAAGGCATACTCCTTCACACTCATATTTCTTTGACGAAGGTTAATTAATGCAAGTACCTTCGTCTCCCCCATCTCAAGGGGAAAGAACTTATCAAGGAAAGCACCCTTAAACTTTTCCCAATCAAGTGGACCCGCATCAACCGCTCTCTCATCCTTCCATTAGTTGAACCAAACTTGAGCAATACCTTTAAGTTGATAAGTGGGAAATTCCACCTTTTCCACCGGCGTCACTCCCATGATCATCAACACCTTGTATACCTCATCAATAAACTCTTGAGGATCTTCCTCAACCTTGGAACCATGAAACTCTGAAAGATTCATCCTAGTGAAGTCTCTTACTCTAGTTGTCGGTGTACCCACACTTGGGTTCACGAGGACCACTACATCCCTATTGGCTTAGGCCATAATGGCCTGAGCCAATACTTGAAAAGAAGCCCTAAACTCCACATTAGTCACTTGTTCGGCCAAAGGATTAGCCATAACTTGTGGAGCTTCTTGAGGAGCTTTTTATTCCACATTCTCACCCGCATTCCTTCTAATGTATGCTCTTTGAGGGACATATCCTAAAAAACATCCGATAGGTATTAGGAGGGAGACATATATAGTTAAACTCTATCGCACGACTTTAGAATGATGAAAGAATTGGAATTTCCTAAACATCTTATTGCCTCTTATTCATAGATGTGGGGTGCTTCACACTAATGAACAAAACTCTACTCGACGTGGCTTATGAGACATCCTAGGACCTTTCTAAACCTTATGCTCTAAATACCAAGGTTTTCACGACCCAAAGTACACCCTAGACGTGAAATGGGTATAAGACCCGGAGAGGCCCTACACAAGACACTTAGCATACATCATACAAGATAAGAGAAACGAAAGAGTTTAGAAGCTATCATTTCATACAAAAGAGTTTGAAAAAAGCTGAAGTTTACACAAGTCTCAAAGACATCTATTACATCATAAGGAAAGTGATTCAGACATAACTCATACATCACATACAAAGTCAGAAAACAAAAATGACATGAAAGCAATCAAAGACTCTTGGCCCTCGGATCATGAGGACTCACCAATCTTCAAAAGCCCAAAAGAATCAACTAGCGACAAATATGTGGAGTAGAAGTGTCAGACCTTACATTAGCGAAATAATGTAGGCACAAGTATGCATTAATACATGGAATGTACTTAGTATGAGGCAATATGCATAAACATTGGCATGACAATATAAGTAACTTAAAATGAGTAGGCATGATCATAATGGGACATTTAAAAGCTTTAAAGAAGAGATGACATGAAAATCATGATAGCGTGGTCAAGTATATTAACATAAAGGACATAAGAAAAACTTTGAAGAAAACATAGTCATTTTGTGGGTTATTAGCTTTAATAAAAAATAAGATCATGAGAACTATATCGTGGAATTTGGTATATCCCTCATACCGAAAGAAGGGGAAACTACTTACCAAGGTAGAATCTGTACATATCATCATTTGCTAAAGTGGATCCACTAGCTAGCTCATTTAAGACAATCCTACGGGGGCACATAGTTTGGGACTAGAGGTTTCTACTGGAGACTACCCTATTTGAGCCTTCACCTCAAAGCCTTCTCGGTGCTAAGTCTAAATCTCAATGGAATGGATAAAAGTCAAATATCATTTTAACATTGGAAAGGCAGTGATCAATACCAATCCACAACTTTTAAGATCAAAACATAGAATAGCTCCTTAAACATAATAAAACATAAATGAAAAAAACATTTCACCAATGTAAATTCATTTGTGAGAAATACCTTTCACAATCATGATCATCATAGTAAGTAAGAAATCCTTTCACAATAACATCAATACTTTCCTTTCAAAGCATCATCAATTCATTTACAATACTTTCCTTTCAAAGAATCATCAATTCATTTACAATAACTTAAGGACCCCATGAAGGAAAGGACTCCATGGGTGAATACACACATACCTTGATCCTTTAAGCCCAATAAAATGTAGAATTTGGAGACTTGAATGGAGCCCTAACTCTTTTTCTTCCATAGAATGAGAGATTTGGGAGGATGCGTTTAGTCAAGTTTTAGAGATTTTAGGAGAATGAGTTTAAATGGGTAAATATTTGGCTTAAAACGTTTATATAGGGCTTAGGGTAGTAGGTAAAATGACATAGCTTTAGGTTAAATCATTGGAAAAGACTCAAAAGTCCTTTAAAATAACTATCGAGCCTCACCTACGGCTTGGACCTACGGTCCATAGGTCTTTCTACAGACCGTACTGGTCAATCGTAGATAGGTTTAGAAAGTATTATTTTGGACCAACTTTTGACAGAACCATGTACGGATCGTAGCTCTTCCTACGGTCCATACCTGCCAACCGTAAAAATCATATCATTAAGAACTATGATTTGTGGAGTACTGTGATGTTTGACTATTTGTGTTAACGTACAATTTGATTTTTTCCTTATGTGCTTCATCATGTGGAGTGAGAACTGTGTAGGTTGGGTTGTTTGACTATTGCAGGTTGTAGTTGTAGAGGTTTGGATGGAGTGGTTAGAGTACTTGTGTTCAATAATACTTTACTTTGAGTTAGTTGTGTACTTGTTGTGTATCGTGTTGTTCGGTACTCATCCCTTGCTTCTATACTTATGTAGGTTACAAACCTTAATCTTCGTGATTATCCTTCTTTTATACCTTGTCCAAGGCTTTACTGTAGAGACTTGAGAGATAGTTGTTTGTCATCTCAGAGGACCCTCTTGTTCCTTTATTATATTCTTGTTCTACTCAAGAAACAATGACATTGAGACTTATATTTTTCCTCATTCTATTGTACTACATTAGAGACTTATACATGTGACAATCATGCTTTGAGGGATTTAACTTGGTTGAATACAATTTTCGGATTATTTTATGTTGTTAGACTTTTATTCTTGTGTTATTTCCATATTTATCGTTATTATTTGAGTTTTAGGTTGACTTGTCTTGGTGCGATAAGACGAGTGCCATCACTTCCATTTTTGAGTCGTGACAATAAGAGATACTAGATAATACCATGTGAAATCATCATTACTACCATTGGGGGAACGACGTCCACTCCCAAGTAATCTAAATAATACTTTAATCTTGAACCAAATCCAATACCAAGTCACCAAACGAAGCCCAATATCTCAACTATAAACCACAGGTCATAGAAAGAAGGGGCAATGGATAAAAGGTCATCAAACCTGAGTCATCGCCTAATCTAAGCCTCATTCTATTAGACATAAGTCTGCGACATCAGTCTACAAAGAGCAAAGTCGTTCGAAACGAAGTTAGAGATATTTTAAGGCCTATTGGTTCCAATATACGCAAGTTTATGTCTATCACTAGTCTAATCCTAGACTAAGGACACACATGCTGAAATCAATCAACAACAACAACAACTAAAGAACATCATAAGATAAGGATGATCACAAACAATACAACCAACATGCAATCAATCCTGAAAAACCAAATAAGTAGCTAAAACATGCATTTTAAGGAATTAAGCATGATCAACTAGGTATCACCCCAAATTCACACAAATAAATGTAGATTTACATAATCAAACTTAACCTAAGGAAATAGAAGGCATATCCTAACTTAAGCTAGACCGCACATGCTTCAATTCTCTATTCTAGAGCTTTTCCTTTCCGAGCGGCCTCCAAATACTCCAACGCTATCAAAAATAGACTCACAATGTTAATACGATTATTTAGACACCAAAAATACATAAAAAAAAGACAAACCCAAATTGGAGTCACAACAAAAAATGTAGGACCCGTGACAAAAATTTCAAAATTAAATTCGGTAAAAGGTTCTAATTAGATTCTTGAACTTGTGTCCCAAACCAGAACATAATTAGGGGCTCAAAATAGACCACAACTAACACAAGCATAATTTTCATCAATAAAAGAGGATTAAATAGAGACGACAACCCCTTCTGGGCGGAATTTACCTTAAATATATGATCTCCAACACTCTCTGAATACTGACATGTAGCCCCAAGCTCCCTAATCACTTTAGGCTTTGAATCACCTTAATCAGACTTCCAAAACTCCCACAATTCAAGTTTAAAGATTTAAATTCAACGTTGATCAAAGGTCTAGTCTTTTTTTAAAAGACTAGACAAAATGACTCATCGCGATTGCGACCTGGAGGGCCCGTGATCAAGGAGGTCCAAAAAAATGGTCTCGTGAATGCAACGAAAGCCATACGAATGCGGCGGGTAAAAAATCAGGGCACCTCAATTGCGGCAAGAGGCTCGCAAACGCGAAGGGTTAACCAACCCAACCTTCACGAAGGTGGCCAAGCCTCGTGATCACGAAAACCAAGAAATATGGCCTTCACAAACAGGTCCAAGGGCCTCATGAATGCGAAGGATAAAATGGTCCTACATAATTTGATGCATATCAATGATTTTAGTCTATGACAAAATATTTTATGGGGTGCTCAAAATTCGTTCGAAACCTCATGCGTGTAAATAAAATAAGCAACCCCACCACATTTAACTTACTAGACTAAACAAAGTAGTCAAAACTTCCAATCGAGGTCATCTCGATAAAAAATGGATCCCACACTCATGCCCATTTTGAGCCAAATTCCATAAGGGGCTTAGAATTATCTCTCGAAGCCTTGGAATCCGCATGAAAGGTTGTTCTAAACAACTCGACGTTACAGAGTTAACGAAACTGTCAAAATTGAATTATGAGGTCGTTTGCATGGACTTTTGACCAAAGTGAGACGTTCAAGTTTTAAAAGCTCCAAAACACAGAAACTTGCATTAAAACCAAATGAACGACCAAGTGACCGAATTGTCAGTGTAACACTCCAGAAAATTTTTCAGCTCAGACTCGAACCATCCCTCTTTGTGGTTAGGATTTTACCGAGGAATATAAATTTTCTTAAGTGTTAAGGTCACTAGATGTAGCACCTTGAGTTCCAGAAACAACTAAAGATAAATTCATTCAAGCCATTCCTAGGTTTTTTTAAGTTTTGGGTCAACTTCAAACGACCATAACTTTCAGTACATGATGAGTTAGGAGACTCATAAGAAATAAAATGAAAGATCTTCGAGTCATGTTTCCAACTCCACTGATTTTTCTAATTTTCGAGCTCGTATGAGGGAGATATGCCCGTTTGGAGTCAGACTATCTATTTAAGGAAAGTTACTCTGATTTAAGAGGGGTATTTTGGTATTTTTCTTACCCTATCAGATTTAATTTATTTTTTGTAATTAAATATGGGTCTAAACTGATTTGGTTCAGTTTAACCAATTATAATTCAAGCTAGGGTTTTAGAAAAGAATTCAAGAGGAGAAAAGTCAAGGTTTCGTCAAGTTCTTGAGGTTTCGTTGCGGATTTCGCCAAGGGTTTGATCCCTAAGAGGTATGTAAGGCTATAATAGTGTTGGACTAGTTTGTCCTCACGCCCTATATCTTCTTTCAAATCAGTAAAAGAGAAATCTAGGATTCTACGCCTAGATTTGAGTATTCTTGAGATAAGTTTATTTGAGTTCTTGAGTTCATGGTTATTTTAAAAATTCTATTCCTAATTATTGAGTTTCTATCTAGTTATTGAGATCCTTGAGTTGATTTATTCATGTTTATATTTCAGCATGAAGCCTATTTTGAGTTATAAATCTTGAGAAGCTTTTTAAAGCCAACACTTGAGTTCTAAACTGAGTTTTTGAGAGAGTAAAGATGAGTTTTGAGAAAGAGTTTTTAAAACATGATTAGTATGACAGTCGAGTATGCCATCAATGTTTAAGTAGTATGGTATCTAGTTATGTCATCTATGTTTAAGCAGTATGGTATCTAGTTATGCCATCAATGTTTAAGCAGTATGATATCTAGATATACCATCAATGTTTATGCCGTATGACTTCCCGAGTCATCAATGATCACATTAAAATATAATTTTTGATATGTTTTTGAGAACGAGTTTTCAAGTATGAATTGAGTAAGAGTATAAGGGGACTATGCATTCCTAGAGGTATCAATTTTTACATTGACAAAAGAGAAACTAAGATTTCTAAATGAGTTATGAGTCCAAAAGATATTTCAAGAGCATTTACATCTTTTAAGAGGGTAGTTTGAGCAATTATCTCAAACAAGAGGAAGAGTTATATTTTTTAAAACATATGAGCATGATTATATATTATTGGGAGTAGTATTGAGCACCGATATGGGGACGAGTTCAGACAACTCAAAGTCTTCATAAACTATGTGTGCCAACTGGGGTAAAAGTCATACTTTTTAGATGATTTCTTATTGCTTTTTAAGCATAGCTTAGTGGATCCACTTAGTTGAGAGGTTCTATACCCCGGCAAGGTATAAGACAGTTCTGGGAGCGTGGGTGAGACGTTGTATCATCACATAGCTCATTGTGATGGTTGTCGGTTAGAGAAACTCCAGCAGAGATAATTTGTATTCTTATATCCACATAGTTATATTGTATATTTATATACAAATTGAGTTTTATCGTATTCTTTAATACGATTGAGTTATTATCTACTGTTTAAAAGTTTTTCATAAATTGCATCTTTTATTGTTGCTTTATCCTTGAGCATCTTGAGCTGAGTATCTTAAGTTGAGTATCGTATTCTTTAGTTGAATTTAGTTGAGTGAGTCGAGAAGAGGTAAGTATGTTTTCTTTTTATCAATTTCAAGCTTATGTTTATGCTTTAGAATTCCCCTTACATGCTCGATTGCTCGTACATTCCATGTACTGAGCCATTTGGCTTGCATCGTTTCATGATGCAGATACAAGTATTCAGGATCATCAACAGGCGCTTTGTTAAGGTCATGTGATATTCCAGTCAGCTTTGGTGAGCCTTTTCATATTTCGGAGGACTTCACCTTTATCTTACAGTTAGTAGTTTTGAGATGTCGTGGGTCTTGTCCCGATATCCTTCTGTAATAGTAGAGGTTTAATAGATAGACAAAGTTGAGTAGTTTTCAGTATGTATCTTCTTTGAGTTGTTTTTTTTTCAAACTCTGAGTTTATCTATTGAGTAGTTTTCAGATCTTTTTAAAGATTGAGTATTTGAGTTATTGAAATTAATTCAGTTTTTAAGCTTTATATGCTTGAGTTAGTCTTCTACTTGTAGTCAGTCAGGATGAGGGTTCGCTTGGAGACCAGAAATGGTTCTAGAGTGCCGGTCACGTCCAGAATGTAGGCTTGGGTCGTGACAAACTAGGTATCAGAGTACAGAGTTCAAGAGTCCTAGGGTGTTTATGAAGTTGTGTCTGTATAGTCCTAGTTATCAGTCTGAAGCGTGACACATCTATAATTAGGAGGCTGCAACATTTAGGAACTATCTCATTTCTTTCATACTCTTAATCATGCAATAGAGCTATGTCATAGAGATTTATTCATACTCATGTGTTTCTCAGATTCATTCGACTACCCGTCATAATAGAGGCGGTTAAAAAGAAAAGTCAGTCATTTATCGATGAGTTGATCTTAGCAAGAGTCTTGAGGAAGTCATGATACTCCAGAGGGGCTTGAGAGAAGCCCATGAGTGAGTTAAGTGTTGAGTTTAAGAGGAATGCACTCATGTTCATATGAATTGTGTGTTTAAGCTAAAAGCAAGTTGTACACTCTTCCCTAAACCTTATTCAGCTGATACCTTTAAGAGGATGGTATGTTTAGAGCTTGGATAGTATGTTCACCCTAAAATATAGTATGAATTACGAGATTATGAGCAGTAGTAGAGAAAATACCCAGAATTAGAGGAAAGTATGCAAAGGTTCGGCAATCTAAGGAAAAGAGATAGTGATGGGGAAGATTATGTTCTTGCAACCATACACCTAGTTAGTTATAAGTGATGAGTTACTTTATGAGTGGAATAAGGAAAAATAATGTTGTAGAGAGTTCTCGATAGAAGGAAGATTAATAGTTATATTCATGATGAGATAGAGTATACTTTAACAAACATAGAGTTGATGTCAAAGTGCCATCGTGTAAGAGAAGACTAAATTCATATGTTGAATAATCGAGCAGAGTATTCATGAGGTGGTATACCCAAGCTAGGCTTATGAATTTTGAAGGGGGAAACCCCATGGTATTCAGAGGATGATAGAACTATTTGAGATATAATGCGCAGTAAGTGAGTAAGTAGTACTTAAGTTGCGAAGTCGAATATGATGGTAATTTGTGAGTATGGAGACTATGAGGTAAGGATTGACTACTTGTCATAAGGTCCTAGTGGACGAGTGTTTCTAAATTTGCATCCAGTAGTTGTAAGTTAGTATAGTAAGCGAGCAATCATATTGATATTCGGGTTTAGTAATAAACATTAAGCTTGAATTTGAGAAGAGTGTCTTGATCAAAAGGATGGCAACATGAGGGGATGATGTTGTCTTGAAATTTGAACTAGAAGACCTGACATATAGTAGGTGAGAAATTGAGGTGATTAACTGCAATAAATATGAGTGGTACAAGTGAGATACCCTAAACCTCTTGATAAGGGCAGTGAAGTATAACTAAGGCACAAGAGTAAAAAGAGCATTACGAGGTGTACCGAAAGGGTATGTAATCAGAAGAGGTCCTTAGAAAGAAGTCTTAGTACCTTCTTATGGAGAGTTCAGTAGTCACGAGATAAGCTTCTCCCGAGTGTTAGAGTAAAAGAGGGATGTAGACCAGTTAGAGATGTTGGAATAGGTCCATACCCTTCAAGTGTCAGCTTTAGGCCTAAGGGGGAGATGATGAGATTGGAAATCAAGTCAAGTGTTGAGAATAAGATAGTAATGAGTTCAAAAGAGTATGGGAGATATCTTTTCAGAGGTCCTTTTAATAAAAGAGTAATGTTAGAAAGATAAGGTTAATGATCCTATCATGATAATTATGGTGTGATAGTTTTATCTAAGGTTATAAATGAGGAGGAAGAAGAGGATGAGATTTTACTATGAGAAATAGCTAAATGAGAGACCTTAGTTGGTTCCGAATAGTATTGCCGGCAATTATAGTTGGTATGGCAGAGATGATAAGAGTAACCCCATTCAATACCCAGTCCAGCCGTCATTCGAGGACGAATGATCCCAAGGGAGAGATATTGCAACACCCCAGAAATTTTTTGAGCTAAGACTCGAACCATCCTTCATTGTGGGTAGAATTTTACCGAGGAATTTAAATTTCTCAAGTGTTAAGGTCACTAGATGTAGCACCTTGAGTTCCAAAAAGAACTAGAGAGAAATTCATTCAAACCATTCCTAGGTTTTTCTAAGTTTTGGGTCAACTTCAAATGACCATAACTTTTAGTACATGATGAGTTAGGAGACCCATAAGATATAAAATGAAAGATCCCTGAGTTTTCTTTCCAATGCCACCGAGTTTGCTAATTTTTGAGATCGTATGAAGGAGATATGCCCGTTTGAAGTCAGGCTGTCTATTTAAGGAAAGTTACCCGGATTTAAGAGGGGTATTTTGATCTTTTCCTTACCCTATGAGATTTAATTCATTTTTAGTAATTAAATAGGGGTCTAAAATAATTTGGTTGAGTTTACACAATCATAATTCACGCTGGAGTTTTAGAAAAGAATTCAAGAAGAGAAAAGAGGAGAAAAGTCAAGGTTTCGTCAAGTTCTTGAGGTTTCGTCAAGTTCTTGAGGTTTCATGCGGATTTCGCCAAGGGTTTGATCCCTAAGAGGTATGTAAGGCTATCATAGTGTTGGACTAGTTTGTGCTCACTCCCCACATCTTCTTTCAAATCAGTAAAAGAGAAATCTAGGATTCCACCCCTAGATTTGAGTATTCTTAAGATAAGTTGATTTGAGTTCTTGAGTTCATGGTTATTTTAAAAATTCTATTCCTAATTATTGAGTTTCTATATTGTTATTAATATCCTTGAGTTGATTTGTTCATGTCTATATTTCAGCATGAACCCTATTTTGAGTTATAAATCTTGAGAAGTTTTTTAAAGCCAACACTTGAGTTTTAAACTAAGTTTTTGAGAAAGTAAAGATGAGTTTTGAGAAAGAGTTTTTAAAACATGATTAGTATGACAGTCGAGTATGTCATCAATGTTTAAGTTGTATGGTATCTAGTTATGTCATCAATATTTAAGCAGTGTGGTATCTAGTTATGCCATCAATGTTTAAGCAGTATGGTATCTAGATATATCATCAATGTTTATGCAGTATGACTTCCCAAGTCATCAATGATTATATTAAAATATAATTTTTGATATGTTTTTGAGAAAGAGTTTTCAAGTATGAATTGAGTAAGAGTATAAGGGGACTATGTATTCCCAGAGGTATCAATTTTTACATTGATAAAAGAGAAACTGAGATTTCTAAATGAGTTATGAGACCAAAAGATATTTCAAGAGCATTTACATCTTTTAAGAGGGTAGTTTGAGCAATTATCTCAAACTAGAGGAAGATTTATATTTTTTAAAACATATGAGCATGAGTATATATTATTGGGAGTAGTATTGAGCATCGATATGGGGACGAGTTCAGACAACTCAAAGTCCCCATAAACCATGTATGCCAACATGGGTAAGAGGTCATACTTTTAGATGATTCCCTATTGCTTTTTAAGTATAGCTTAGTGGATCCACTTAGTTGAGAGGTTCTATATCCCGGTAAGGTATTTGACAGTTCTGGTAGCGTGGGCGAGACGTTGTATCATCACATAACTCATAGTAATGGTTGTCGGTTAGTGAAACTCCCACAAAGATATTTTGTATTCTTATATCCACAGAGTTATATTGTATTTTTATATACAAATTAAGTCTTATTGTATTCTTCAATATGATTGAGTTATTATCTACTATTTAAAAGTTTTCTATATATTGCATCTTTTATTATTGCTTTTATCCTTGAGCATCTTGACTTGAGTATCTTGAGTTGAGTATCTTTGAGTTGATTATCTTATTCTTGAGTTGAGTTTAGTTGAGTGAGTTGAGAAAAGATAAGTATGTTTCCTTTTAATCGATTTCAATCTTATGTTTATGCTTTATAATTCCCCTTACATGCTCGCACATTTCATGTACCGAGCCATTTGACCTGCATCGTTTCATGATGCAGATATAGGTATTCAGGATCATCAGCAGGCGCTTCGTTGAGGTCATGTGATATTCCAGTCAGCTTTGGTGAGCCTTTTCATATTCCGAGGACTTCACCTTTATCTTACAGTTAGTAGTTTTGAGATATCGTGGGTCTTGTCCCGATATCCTTCTGTAATAGTAGAGGCTTCATAGATAGACAAAGTTGAGTAGTTTTCAGTATGTATCTTCTTTGAGTTGTTATTTTTCAAACTCTGAGTTTATCTATTGAGTAGTTTTCAGATCTTTTTAAAGATTGAGTATTTGAGTTATTGAACTTAATTCAGTTTTTAAGCTTTGTATGCTTGAGTTAGTCTTCCGCTTGTGGTCAGCCAAGACGAGAGTTCGCTTGGGGACCAAAAATGGTTCTCGAGTGCCGGCCACGTCCAAGGTGTAGGCTCAGATCGTGACAGTTAGTCCTAGCAAGTCATAAATTACTTGGGGTCGATATAGGAACGCTCTAAATGATGAAAAAAAATATTTACACTGAAATGACTTGGAGGGTCACTTCTTACTTCAAATCCATCAAAATTATTTTTTCTCAATGAATGTCTACATTTGATAGAACTAGGGCCTAAAACTCCTTCAATTAGCATGAAAATATAACAATAATTCATGAATTTGAGTCTAATGAGTCAATATAATATCAACTCATCAAGAGGCAAAAAAAACTAATTGATGAAGAAGATGTAGAGCCTAACCCTTCAAATCGTCAAATGCTATAAGACTGGAGCCTAGCCCTCCCAAATTCTTAAATGTTGTTATAGTTGGGGATTTTCCCTTGACACCTTCACAATCTAGCCATGACAGAGCATCAAGACAAAGTCAGTTTCTTGGACAATCCAGTTTTAGAAAGTCATTTGTACACTCTATGTTTGATTAATCTTTAAGTCATGTTGATTTTGAGTATTTTGGTCTTGAAGTTAAGGGTGACATATCCTAAAGGTCAAGAGGCATTTTAGTGTTTAAGTCTACAGTTCTACAAAGACAGAGACAATTAAAATTAATTGGATGGTGGTAGTACATTTTTTAATAATGATAGAGGTTTGACTAAACAAAATCACTTGTATACACCAAAAGGACTTTCACAGAAGGGTAATGCATTTGTTAGTGAAATAATAATATTGAAGCAATTAAGATTTTTTTTTAAATAACGATAAGACACAATAATGACAAGTTTAATAATGGATGGTGGTAGTACATTTTCTTATGAAGATCATTTTTTGTTGTATTTCTTTTTTTTTGAGATTAGGATGTTATGGACAAATTATTTTATTTTATTTTTGCAATTGAATGTCAAAAAACAGTGAAAGAAATGTTTAGATATGTAGGGTGTGTTTGGTATGAAGGAAAATGTTTTCCTGGAAAATAAGTTGATTTTTGACTTATTTTCTCATGTTTGGTTGGTGAGTAGAAAATATTTTCCGGAAAAGATTTTTAGTGTTTGATTTATGAATGAAAAATATTTTTGAGAAATATCTTTTATTTTTACTAGAGTAGAAAATAATTTTTGAAATTGAAAATATTTTTTAAAAACAAACTTAAATTTTTTTGGGG
>JAJONZ010033145.1:0-10287 GCA_029582445.1 Solanum paucissectum
CTGCAGTGGTAAACCACGGACCACCAGCACGGACCGTGGTCTGATCTACGGTCCGTGGATGGTGACCGTAAGTTGCACCTGCAACTTCTCAAAATCTACATTTTTGGTCTATCTAGGATACGGGGTATTACAATAACAATCGATCATGAAGCAGTAAAAAGGAGACTGAATGCTAAGAAATAAACATGAGGTAGAATTTATTTGGCACTACTGGGACTTTGTAGAGGATGAATTATTTAGAAGGGTTAGTAAACATAAATAACTGAAAGCTTAGTACATATATTCAGACCGATAATAAATGGCTAGTAAATATAAGTTTTATAAAATGGCAACCAACAAAACATCAAGTTTTAGCTATATAAAAAAAAATGTAGTAAAAGCAGTACAATTCAAATTTAGTATAAGAAACTTTAGTGCACATTTAACAAACCACGTCTTATTGTTTGTTGTTTCCCTATTCTTGGCAAAAACCATTTGTTACTGTTAAGAAAATTAACCTTAGGCTCTTAAGCCCATGGCCAGTAGTCCAACTAGCAATATCAGATTACCTATCCTAGAGCAATACTTGATATCTATGTTGAAGAGAAGATGTTGATGAACTTGTAAACAGAAAGGTTATGAAATAAATGGCTTAATTTTAGATTAGAGTCTGAAATCTGTGATTATCAACCTTATGAAAATAGCCAGCTATGCAAATGAAATCTATTCTAGGTCGTAAATCCAAGGCAATTGTATGAGATAGGCATTCTGATATTAGTATATATCTTAATTTCATAAGAACAACAACATAACCAGTGTAATCCTACAAGTAGAATCTGGAGAGGGTAGGATGTAAGCAAACCTTACCACAGTTAGATACCAGGTGGAATTGGATACGTTACTGAGTCAATTGAGGCTGAGCCACGTGGCAGCCTAGGAATTAGTTGATTAGATAAAATGAAGTGTTGAGATGGGTCTTTCAATAAAGGAATTTACGGTCCAGTAAGCTTGGACAGTAAACAAGGCCCAAAAGCAGTTATAACAACCTCTAGGAGTTGGGCCAGAAGGCAGTTTTTTGGAATCGGTAATTTTGTTACTCTTTTGATTTCTCTTCTTTCGTTCTTCTTTCTTCTTTGCTACTGCTTACACACGACGACTCTTATCTTTCAGGAATGGGAGCTTGAAAGCTTGTTAATGGAAGTTTCTAGTCTGTAATTTTGTAACAACTATGTGTTCCTATCCATTACATTAATAAAATTCCTATTTTTGATATAGTTCTGTCTTACAAATTCAATTACGTATTAGTATTCCCTTCTAGGGTATTACAAGTTGTATCAGAGCAAATCTTGGCACCTTTGGGCAAATACAATAGGATGACAGTAACAGAAACTAGGGCTAAAGCAATGGAGGAAAATGTCAAGAAATTGGAAGCACAATTACAAAATTCCATGGCAGAATTGGGAAAACAAGCAGATTCTACAGAGGCCAAGTTGGATGACCTAACAAAAAAATTTGATGTGTTGCTTGAGAAGATACATTCCAATCCAACGGGAGTCTTGGGAGGAGCGCCAGGGATTAACACGGCAGCTGAAGGATCACACAGCTGAAATCACGAGGAACCCATGACAACAACTAAGGCTATGGAGAGAACTCATCACCATCATTCCAATGCAATAATCGACTTTCCCTATTTTGATGGCACCAGTGAAGCGGATCCATGTTTATGGTTATGAAGATGTGAGAAGTATTATGATTACAACCATATCATAAACCCAAGGCAAAAATTAGAAGAAGCAGTTTTACATCTTACAAAAAGGGCTGAATCATGGTACTTTTCATATCAGCTGAGCAGGGGTGGAGTGAGTTGGCAAGAGTTTTGTGAGGAACTCTGCAAGAGATTTCAAGACGCAAGGAATAACAAGTTCAATTTGATAGGGGAATTTAAGAAGGTAGAACAAAAAGGGACAGTGAATGAGTATTTGGAGAGGTTTGAAAACCTGAAAACTTGGGTTTTGATTCGTAATCCCACTATTCCTGAGGAATTTTTCCTGGAGTTCTTTGTTGAGGGTCTGAAAGAAGAAACTCGACATACAATACAAATGCTTAATCCTTTTACTTTGAGTCAGGCAATTGAGAAATCTAGGCATCAAGAAAGAGTGATAGACTCGTTGAACAAGAAGAGCAAAATTGGGTGGGGAAGAGGTACATGGGCCAATAACTCTCCTCAAACTGTTAACCAGCACCCAAGATATACTAACAAGGGAGCCAATACTTCTTCTACAAGTCAAGGGAAAAAATTATTTGAAGCTATGAAGGCTCAAGGCCTGTGTTATAGATGTGGAGAAAAGTATTTTTCGGGGCATCAATGCAAACAAAAGCAACTCAATGTTATGGTTGCTGATATCGACACACCACTAGAGGGGGAACACAATGAGCTTACAAACTATGAGGCAGAGGAACAATATCATATCCAACTACAGGAAAGCGAAATCATGGATAAAGCCATTAGTTTGAATGTCTTATCGGGAGTGGAAATGCCAAATACCATCCGGCTTAAGGGAGAATCCAAGAAAAATAGTCTGACTATATTAGTAGATTCAGGGAGCACACATAGCTTCCTAGACCTAGAAACCGCTAAGAGAATTGGGTGCCCAATTACATGAGCTATGCCTATGAGAGTAACGGTAGCTGATGTAAATCATATCCTAAGTTTAGATACTTTTCCCAAGTTCAAGTGGAATATTAATGGAATGGAGTTTAAAGATTCTATCAGGCTACTTAGGCTAGGAGGGAACAATATGGTTCTAGAAAGGGATTGGATGAAACTGCACAACCCAGTGTTGTTGGATTTTATGGATTACAAGATACATGTCACTCATAAGGGAAAAAGAGTAGAGCTTAAGGGAATCTATCACCAGGGTGAGTTGAAGAGTATGTTTGCTAAATGGGTTAAGCATTTATTGAGAAAAGGTCATGTTGTTTGGACTCACTTGTTCACCATTTTAGCTACGCATGAAGGGGAGACAGTGTTTGCTGAAATCAGACAAGTATTGGAGGGATTCCCTAATGTGTTTGTTGAGCCTACTTCACTGCCTCATGCTAGAGATCATGACCACCAAATTCCCCTGCAACCAAATACAACACATGTCAGCATCAGATCATACAAATACAATTTTTTTTCAAAAGAATGAGATTGAGAAACAGGTTAGTGAAATGCTAACTAATGGCATCATACAAATAAGTCACTCTCTATTTTCTTACTTTGTGTTGTTGGTTAAAAAAAATGGGAGTTGGAGATTTTGCATAGATTACAGAGAATTGAATAGCATGACTATTAAGGATAAATTTCCTATTCCATTAGTTGATGATTTGATGGATGAATTGAATGGGTCAAACATTTACTCCAAAATTGACTTAAAGGCAGGCTACCATCAAATTAGGATGAGTATTGATGGCATTCCAAAAACAGCATTTAGAACACATCTTGGGCACTATGAGTTCAAAGTCATGCCTTTTGGGTTGACCAACCCCCCAGCCACAGTCCAATCACTCATGAATCACGTGTTCAGCCCTAACCTGCGGAGGTTTGTGCTAGTTTTCTTTGACGATATATTGGTTTACAATGCCTCAGTGCAGGAGCATGTTACCCACCTCAGCAAAGTTCTGGAAATATTGAGAAAATAACAGTTGTTTGCTAAGCTTTCTAAATGTTCTTTTGCACAAACTAAAGTGGAATACTTGGGCCACATCATCACAGGCGAGGGAGTGACAACATATCCTGCTAAGATTGAAGCCATGGCAAGCTGGTCAACTTCCAAAACACTCAAGGCCTTGAGGGGTTTCCTAGGGCTCACTGGTTACTATAGAATATTCATTAAATCGTATGATGCTATCAGTATGCCCTTGACCAACTTGCTTAAGAAAAATTCCTTCCAGTGTAGTGAACCACCTAACACTGCTTTTCAAGCCCTGAAGCAGGCCATGATCACTGCACCTGTTCTTGCATTAGCCGATTTTAACAAGACATTTATAGTGAAAACTGATGCTTGCTCAAAGGGAATAGGGGTTGTTCTCATGCAGGACGGCAAACCCATAGCCTTTTTCAGTAAGGCTCTACCTCCTAGACACTTAGGACTTTTCACGTATGAAAAAGAGTTCATGATTGTTCTATCAGCTGTTGAAAGGTGGAGACATTATCTTCAAGTGGGTCATTTTATAATTAGGACAGATCACCATATATTGAAGTATTTGTTAGAGCAGAGAGTGAACATTGCTTTGCAACAGAAAGGGTTAACTAAACTCTTAGGTCTGGATTACGAAGTTCAATATAAAGCAGGGGTGGAGAACAAAGCCGCTGATGCCTTGTCCCGAGTAATAGAAGAAGATTCTGAATGTCATGTTATTTAAACAGTGGAACCCACTTGGATGCAGGAGGTACTTCAGAGTTATGAGCCTGATCCTATAGCTTCACAATTAATTACTGAGTTGATTACTCTTCCGGGGAGCAAGCCTAAGTACTTGTTAGCGCAACACATCATTAGGTATGACCAGAGGATTTATATAGGAAGGGGATCTAACATGAGACCCAAGATATTTCAGGCACTACACCACTCTCCTCTGGGAGGACATTCAGGTCAACATGACACTTACATGAGGGTCAAAGGGTTATTTTTTTGGCCTGGTATGAATGATGACATAGTAAAATAGGTTTCGGAGTGTGACATCTACCAAAGAATTTAAACAGAAAATGTTCACTCCCCTGGTTTCCTTCAACCTTTACCCATTCTTGAATTACCATGACAAGACATAGCCATGGACTCCATCGAAGGTCTACCAACTTCAGGACACAAAAATGTCATCTTGGTGATAGTGGACAGACTATCCAAGTACGGACATTTCCTTGCACTTAAACATTCTTTCACTGCCCAGGATGTAGCTGATTTGTTCTTAAAAGAGGTCTACAAATTGCATGGACTTCCTCAATCCATAGTCTCGAACAGGGATTATGTGTTCACCAGCCACTTTTGGCAGACCTTGTTCAAATCCATGGGTACCCAACTGAAGTTATCCACCTCCTACCACCCCCAGACGAATGGCCAAACATAGTGGTTGAATCGATGTTTGAAGTCTTACTTAAGAGCCATGGTCTCTTCCAACCCCAAACAATGGGATAAAGCCAGCCATTAGCCGAGTGGTGGTATAATAATAACCATCACACTGCCCTCAAGACTACCCCTTTCCAAGCTGTGTATTGGTTTTCCCCCCACATATTCCATTGGGATCTCTTCCACAACCTAGCCAGTCCCCCGCTGGTGTGTATTTAGCCCAACGACAACAAATATTTCACACCTTAAGAGAATCTTGTCCAGGCGCAGACACGCATGAAGTTTTATGCCGACCAGAATAGGTCCGAGCGAGTTTTACAAGAAGGCGACCTAGTCTATCTGAAACTTCAACCTTATCGCTAAACTTCTTTGGCCATTCGGCGGAATTTGAAATTGAGTGCAAAGAACTATGGTCCCTACAAGATTATCTAAAAGATCGGTGCAGTAGCTTACAAGTTGGAATTTCTCACTGGGACTTCGATTCACCCAGTTTTTCATGTCTCGCAGTTGAAACGTCGCATTGGACTGACTATCATTCCCCAGTAACAGGCCCCCGCCTACAATGATGATGGGCATGTTCTTGTTCAACCTTTGGCCATCTTGCAACGTCGTATGGTGAAGAGGAACAATGACGCAACAATCAAAGTTTTGGTCCAGTGGACAAACCTCAGCGCCGACGAAGCCACTTGGGAGGATTGGGGCTATATTCGTAGCCAATTTCTGGTATTTGCATCTCATTCCCGACCTTGAGGACAAGGTCGGTTTGGTCGGAGTGGTATTGTTAGATTCCAGGTGGAATTGGATACATTAATGTGTCAATTGAGGCAGATCCACGTGGCAGCCTAGGAATTAGTTGATTAGATAAAATGAAGTGCTGAGATGGGTCTTTCAATAAAGGAATCTACGGTCCAGATAGCTTAATTTGACAGTAAACAAGACCCAAAAATAGTTATAACAACCTCTAGAAGTTGGGCCAGAAGGCAGTTTTTTGGAATTGGTAATTTTGTTACTCTTTTGATTTCTCTTCTTTCGTTCTTCTTTCTTCTTCGCTACTGCTTACACACGACGACTCTTATCTTTCAGGAATGGGATATTGGAAGCTTGTTAATGGAAGTTTCTAGTATGTAATTTTGTAACGACTATGTGTTCCTATCCATTACATCAATAAAATTCCTATTTCTGATCTAGTTCCGTCTTACAAATTCAACTACGTATTAGTATTCCCTTCTAGGGTATTACAACCACTATATCAAAGGACAGAGTGGTTGTTTCTAATATATGCGCGGCTCAAAACATGATAGATAGAAAAATAACGACAAAGCATAAAATACCAAATTGAACTTAAGCAAGCTGTAATATAGTTGCGCTCTGGTAAGAAAACCGTGATATATTCATTAAAGTTCAACAGTTTTGTTCTAACAGATTGAATTAGGGGAAAAAAACATGGAAAAGAAAAATTAATTGGAAAAGCGAATTGCAAGAGAAAAATGTGTGACAAAAGGCTAAACTCTTCAATAGTTTCAGTTCCTTATATTAATTTAGGGTTTCAAAAGTGGATGCAAGTGAAACATAGACTGCATCCCATGACTTTAAATTGTAAAAGCTTAAATCTTAACCACGATTTGTAGCCCTTTTCGATTTCCCAAATATCTTGCAGTAACAAAAATGAACAATTTATGGATTGATAGAACAAAAGAAGAGAGGGGAAAATGAGAGAGTTTTTGTTGCGAACCAAACTAACCCCATAAGGGCCTATGGGCTATTAGAGAGTTTTATTTGGGATCCAGGCCCATTTACACTTTGTTAAAAAGGACTAGGAGTTAGAAGAACGTTATGCAAAACATTATCTCAAAGCTTTGGCTTTCTTATCATCTCATCTCCTTTCTATGGTCTCTCCCTCTCTACATATATATATATATATATATATACATATATATATACACCACCTTAAAAGTATGAACTCCCTGACTTGAATATTAAATTAATATAATATTCTCAACTTAAAACATCCAATTTAGTATATCTTTTATATTTTTATTATATTTATTTAATTATTTATATTATAAAAATATATCTAAAGCATATATCTTTTCATAGTGAAGGTTGTAACTTTTTCAAAAAGTGTGATTTCTCCGATGAGTTGTGGTCTTTCAAAGGGTTTCAACTTTTCAGAATGGTTGTGACTTTTCCAAAGAGTTCTATTTTTTTTTTGAAAGGTTGTGACTTTTCTAAGAGTTGTCACTTTTTGGATGAGTAGTGACCTTTCTGAAGGGTTATGACTTTTGAGAAGGGTTGTGTCTTTTATGATAAAACATAATAAGCATATGTTCATACCATCATTGTTGGGTATAAATAGCAGGTTCCCTCACATTTTTAAACTTCGAACAACCAATTTAGTACATATTCTATATTTATTTATATTGTAATATAAAATATATTAACGTAAAACATCTTTTTCCAAAGGGTTGCGTAACGACGGGGATACAACAGTCTGAAGGAATGCAAGAGTTGAAGAAACAAGTTTAAAGGTAAAAATAAAAAAAAAGGAATAAAAAGCCTAAAAGTATGAAAGAAAATATAAAAGAAAATTTCTAAATTCTAAGGGTGCCATATAGGCAGGCCTAGGATTCTTTTCTTTATATATCATTATTCCCTCTATTTCAAATTAATTGAATTGTTGAAATATTTTTTATTTTTTAAATTAACTTAATTGGTCAATTTTCAAGACTATTTTTATAATGTTCTTCCAATTTTACCCTTCATTAGTTAGTATTGGAATTAGTATTAATTTAATATTTCGCTATTTTAGTCATTAATTTGACAATAATTAATAAGGGTAAAAATGGAAAGTTAAACCTAATTTATGTCTTAAATCTTCTTTTCTTAAAGGGTATGAAACACTTCAACAATTTAATTAATTTGAAATGAAGAGAGTACAAAGCCACAATGAGTTTTAACCAAGATTATATGCAGCATTACTCAAATCAACCCCTGGCACATCTGGTAAGGTATTTTAATTGAAATTTGTTGAAATATAATTAATGGAGAACTTACTATTGTATTTGAATCATCTGATATTCAAGGGATATCAAAGAAGGAAATTTGCAGTATGCTCTTGGTGCAAAAAAATTCTAAGGAAGCACGACTACGGTTGAATTGAGAAAGTTTTTTTCCATAACAACTGTACATAGGGATGGCAATGGAGCGGGGTAAATGCGGGGCAAGGTGGATTTAAGGCTATGCAGGGCGGAGTGGAGAAAATTTAAAGTTATGAGGAGCGGATTGAAGTGAGTTTTTTTTAAAATTAATGCGGGACGAAGTGGTTTGCGGGTATATGTGATTTTCTGTGGGTTCAAACTTAATTTTAACTTTTTAAATGTTATAAGAGTGATAGAGCGTTAATTATTAAGATAATTTCTTTAAAACTACTAAAACATTCAAGATAGTAAATGAAAATGGTTCAATAAAAGATAATACGTACAATTTTTACATGTTTCTCAGTTGATTTCTAAAATGAAAAACAATTCAAGTCACTATCTTATTAAATTAATACAACTTAATAAAAATGAATGAACAAAAAGAATACCCTCATTCAACATATAAATACTCTTTTGTATAGTCAGTGGCGGATTCAGGATTTTACCGCTATGAATGCTCACTATTTTTAACATAAACTTGTATCAATCAAAGAGCGTAATTGCGCGCTAAAATTCCTCAACAAGAGCGTTATTTTTTTTCCAATTCAATGCAATAGCCAATAAGAATTCTTTGGATTGGTTCTAGAACAAAATGAGGAGGAGCAATATACCTCCACATACGATTGTAATTATAAAGGTAAACGAGTAAGAAGGAGATTTTTTTTGCTTTTGAGTTGGAGAACTTAAACGAAGGCACTATTTTTTCTCTTCCCTTTTCATTTTTCCTAATTAGACTAATGAGAAAGAAAGAGTAAATAGACACAGAAGATCATGATTGTTTATATTTTTGAGAGATAAAGTTGCATAATAGACATGAGCACTGACTTGATTCAAGATTTTGAGATTGTGATTGCTTTTTTAGTTATAAATCACAATATAAATGTATAAATTTAACACTTGTCATAAAAAAGAAATTCATATTTAAATACGAAAGAGAAAAAAAGATCAATAAAAAAAATTAGAATAAAAATTATCTTGAAAATGAAAGAAGGAATTTTGTAACTTTTGTAAAAGATATTATTTAAGAAAAGTTATCTAAGAGGACCGTGTGGAAGGGAAAATAGAACAGTGAGAAAAAAAATGAATAAAAGAAAGTCTAATTTGAATAAAAAGGTAGAAAGAGAAGAGTCAAATTCAATAAAAATGATTCGCTTAGAGGGAATCGAACTCAAGCATAGAAGCAAAATAACATCCTTGAGCACCCACTTCCAACCAACACGCCAACTGAACCATTTAGGGGTCGTTTAGTAGTAAGTATTACGAGAAATAATCCATGTATTATGTATGGTACTATTTAGTACTATGTTTGGTAGGATTTTAGGCCTATGTATAACTAATCCACATCCTACATGGTATTATAGGATGTATTACTAATACATTTCATTTGGGGGTATTAGTAATACATTGAATATAATACTATGTGATAAGTCTATGTAAAGACAAAAATATCCCTCAAATCATTTTGATTATTTTTATTTATTTTCTTGATTTTTTATTTTTTATTTGTACTAGTAAATTTATTTAAATAAATTAGCTTATAAATTATTTAGAGAAAGTTGTTTGTTACTAAATAAATCCAATACAAATCAATACAATATTTTGAAATGTGATTTGTTTAACATTTACTAATTAAAAAGATAAATATAAAATCACATGACGTTCGTGATCTTAATTGAATGTATTATTAAGTCTATGTAAAAATAAAAATATCCCTCAAATTATTTTGATTATTTTGTTTACTTTATATATATATTTCAAAAAATTGAGGTATTTGATCTATGAAGAAAATGAAATTAAACATTGAAGAGTAATATGCCACTCTTGAGTCTGTATCATCCAACAACTTTCTGCAAAATAACCGTATGTGTAGAATTGATTATGAACTTCTAAATTAACTAAAATATATTTTATTGGAGAGAGAACATATCTAATAATCACCTAAAGAATTACTCCCCCACTAATATCTTTAAAAGATATATATATATATATATATATATATATATATA
>JAJONZ010033146.1:0-15160 GCA_029582445.1 Solanum paucissectum
TCTTACATTTTCTTCCTTCAACTCTAACAAAAAAAATGCATCATTTTATTTTGTTTCTGATACGCAAACAAGGCTTTATTTGGCCCGAGGGTCTTTCGGAAACCGTCTCTCTATCTTCTAAAGGAAGTGGCAAGGCCTGCGTACACACCACCCTTCCCAGACTCCACTTGTGGGATTACACTGGGTATGTTGTTGTTTTTGTTGTATAAGATTCAAACAAGAGAACAAGCAATATATAGGAGAACATAGCAAGGAAAGCATATTCAAAGCATTCACATATACCATGAAGCGATCATCCCTTGGCGAAAATGATTTTGTCATTGCCAAAACCTTTTATAAAAGGACTGGAAGCTTATCATTGAAACCATAGACCTTAAGTTCCAACTTGTCACCATATAGAGAAACAGAGGTTTCCAATTTTGCCACACTAGCCTGCATTCAGATGCAACATTAACAGTCAAATACCACAAAATGAAATGTTAGAAATTTAACAACTAAAAAGACCACTAGTAAAAGAACTTGGACTGTATTACAGCTGCTCTAGATAGTTCTCAAGTAAATGAGTTATTTAATAGCTGTTCATCTTTGTAGAAGCCAATAAATCAAGTAAATAACCTGATATATAATCTTATTCAGTTCATCTTTTAGAAGGTGAATATATAATTCAGTCAGCAAAGCGTTCTTCAAATTACTGTATCCCCCTTTTAGTGTAATACGGAAATATGTATTGGCACGAGGAAACTTAAACGTGTTATCCAGCTTGTACCAGATCTTCATCAGCAGTTCGTCAAGTATGCATCTTGGTCTTGCATTTTCCGAGGCACACTTAGCCTTCATTGAAAAATCAGATGGAACAAACTCATTCTTCGCAGGAAGATGTAAGCAGGCATTAATTTCTGTAGGGTCCTTCCATAACTCAAATAGAGAAGATGGAATATCTTTTTCCACATAGTCTAATCCAAACCATGGTTCCTGTTGAACATCTGAAAGAAAAAGGACATCAAGAAAAACAACAAAAAGGAAAACACGGGTAAAAAGATAAGATGTAGATCACTCTGTACAAAAGGGGGTGGGTGGGGGTGGGGGGGGCGGTTAGGAAATGAAAAAGGGGGAATGTTATGAATATGAAGCTACATTCCAGTAACAAAAGAGTTGCTAGCCGAGCTTCCTCTGGAGATGTGCTCATTTGACAAAAGTAAATAAGTCTAACACATGCATCAGCAGTACATAATAGATATATATCATAAAATCCAAAACTCAAACAACAAGTGCCTTCACCAAATATCACATCATTGCAAGAAGTGAAGTTTTACTAGCAAACTTTATCTGAAAACAACAGGGAGAGCAGGGAAGTGGATCCAACTCGTTGCATCTTTTATGTCAAATCATATAACTAAAACCTCATATCTTGACGACAGTATAATGATCATTTTTCTTGGAGAACTTATTTGGAAATATTGTGCAACTCTGAGGGCTCAAATTTTTATATGGACGTTGTGTATGGGATAATTTGACTTGGCATAATCTTTACTTGTTTTTTTTGCAACTGGTAATGTTAATTTGACTTGGTATAATCTACAACTTGGAGGATTCATATTAGCAAATTGATTCTTACCTATCAAAATTATTCTTGTAAGAAAGAGGAAGATCAGCTAATCATCTTTTAGAGGCTAATTACATCGAAACACCTTAAACTTGCAACTATTTTTATCTGTAAATTTGACACCATATTTTTATAGGTAAACTTGACACCATTTTTCATTTAGACATCTTATATTAGGGTTCAACCTATTGAACTCTAAAATTGGAAGATATGTGTCTATTGAACCCTCCACTAACAACCAAAAAAAACAAATTGTGTGAAATGTATACAGAATGAGGTGGAAAACGAATCAAAGACACGTAGCTTTAAGCCAAATAATCAAAACACCCCACCACCAACCCCACACACGTCTTCTCAGAAAACGAGACCCTCGTCTCTTTCCTCTTCTCTCCTTCTCTTTGTCATCATTCTCAAACAAATTCATCCATCCGCTCAGTTCATTTCTTTTTCATTATGTTCCTTTTTCTTCTGGTTCTTTGCACCCAAAAATCAGAGAAACACCCATTAAACTTCAATCACCTATCTTTTTCATGGAAATTGAAGAGAATAGGAAGTGGTGAACTCAAAAACCTACAGATTGGCCTATAAAAATTTCCAAGTCAATGTACAGTTGAGGAATGGAGAGAAGGATGAAAGCTTAAGCCATTTTGGATTTTGACATAATCAGTTGGAGAGGAAGATAAGATTGGTGTTAGAAAATAAAATTACACTTCTCTAGAAAATAAAATTTCACTTCTTTATGAAGGGAATTTTATAGATGGCATCAAGAAGATGCAAAAGTACAAAAGATTACATAATAAAGAGCTATGAACAAATAAGGCCTAAGCAAGAGCTAAAGAGCTGAGAAAGTCCAAGAAGTCGATAGGACAATCTTCAGGAGCTGAATTATGCCAACTTAACAACTATAAGATGCTCTGGCTTTAAGAATGCAAGGGAGGTTGGTATGCCATCAAAGCATTTAGGGTCCCTTTCTGTCCAAACACACCAAAAAATGCAAGCTGGAATCATCTGCCAATTTTTTTTTTTTTTTGAGAAGGTACTGATTTGTATTATAAACCAGTACTTATGTAGTACTGAAAGCCCCTTTACAAAAAAGTATGAAAATCTAGGAACATAAACAACAATCCCAGCATGATTCTAATACTTCTAGGATTGCTTCTGCATCTACAGGGGAACTCTTTGTACACCAAAAACATAATAACAGAATGCAATCTGTTTTGATCATTTGTAAGGATCTGCTTCTATCCTCAAAGCTTCTAGCATTCCTTTCTCTCCAAATGGTCCACCAGATGCATGCTGGAATGGTCCTCCAATAACTTTTGTTCTTTGCCTCAATTCCTGCTTCCTCCCAACTTGAGAGAGTGTCAATAATCTTGCTAGGCATTGTCCATTTAATGCCTCTGAGATTGATGAAAATCTTCTACAGCTGATCAGTGATTTTGCAATGTAAGTACAAATGCCTAACTGTCTCAGCTGCTTCCCCACATAAACAACAATGTGTCACCACAATGTTGTTTCGTTTCCTCAGATTCTCATGTGTTAGTACTGCCTCCTTTGCTAGCAGCCAAGTGAAGCATGCCACCTTGAGTGGAATTTTGGCTTTCCAGATTTGTCTCCAAGGTCAATTGAGGGTTAGTGGAGCCCTGTTTATGACCTTGTAACCTGAGCTCACTTTGTATCTTCCTTTTTTGTGCTCTGTCCACCGTAGGCAATCCTCTCCTTCCTTCAAACCTTGAAATTATTCCAAGCTTTAAAGAACTCAACTAATCTACAAACTTCTCGGTCATTTAAATTCCTTCTGAGAGTTAGATCCCAACATTCGGGAGACCACATTTCAACAACTATTTTGTCTTTATGTAGTGCTAAGTCAAAGATGTCAGGGAAGATCTCTGACAAATTTTGATTACCAAGCCATCTATCTTCCCAGAATTATGTCCTGATACCATTGTGTACTGTTATAGTAGTATGATTCCTTAGTAAAGGCCACCAGTTCCTAATTGATATCCAAACATTAACACCATAGGGATTGGTTGCTTCCTTGCTGACCCTTGAATTCATCTCTCTGTACTTTAGTTTAATCACCTTGCTTCACATTGAGTGTGGTTCATGAGCATATCTCTACAACCATTTCAGATTTAGAGCCTTGCTTTGGTTCTTCAAATTTTTGATGCCTAATTCTCCTTGTTTTTTTCCTGTGATCATAACTTTCCATTTTACCAGATGGTATCCCTTTCGTTTCTTGATTCCAATCCCTTCTTAGTTTATCCAATCTCTGTACTACTCCTACAGGTATTGGGAACAAAGTTAGCATATACATAGGAAGGGCATCCAAGACTGCATTTATCAAAGTGAGTCTGCCCCCCTTTGATAAATATTGTTCTTTCCATCTGACCAACTTCTTCTCACATTTCTCCAAGACAGAACTCCAAATTTCTTTGGACTGTGATTTTGCTCCCAATGGCATCCCAGGTAGATAGCAGGTAGTGCTCCCACCTCGCCTCCTAGCACTGAGGCCAAAAGCTCCACATTAGAGACCAAGTTTATGGGATACAAATGGCTCTTTCCCCAGTTGATGTGAAGACCTGACATACCTTCAAAAAGCACCAGAATGACCCTGAGGTACCATAGTTGTTCCTCATCTGCATCACAAAAAATCAAAGTGTCATCTGCATATTGGAGATGTGTTACCTCCAAACTCCTCTCATTGTTTGTAGACACTTCAAATCCTGTGATCCACCTATTTGTTTTAGATGTCTTGATCAAGTTGTTAAGTCCCTCCATGGCAAGAATAAAGAGAAATGGGGATAAGGGATCCCCTTGTCTAATTCCTCGTTGGGCTTTAAAAAAACCTTCAGGAGCACCATTAATGAGGACAGAAAACTTTACTGTTGAGATGCAAAAATGTATCCATCTAATCCACTTTTCTCCAAATCCCATTTTCCTGAGTATATTGAGAAGGAACCCCAGTTAACATGATCATAAGCTTTCTTAATGTCCAGTTTGCATAGGATGCCTGGTTTCTTTTGACCCACTCTAGAATCTATTGCTTCATTTGCTATTAACACCGCATCCATGATTTGTCTTCCTTTGATGAAAGCCATCTGTTGGGAGTCTACCAGCTTGTACATCACCCTTTTTATTCTTTCTGTTAAAACTTTAAACAACAACTTATAGAAACTTCCTATCAAGCTTATTAGTTTGAAGTCTTTAAGTTCCTTTGCTCCTTTATTCTTTGGGATCAAGGCAATATAGGTGGCATTGAAACTCTTTTCAAACATTTCCTTCTCATAGAAATTATGGAAAGCCTCCATGATGTCCTGTTTAAGAATTTCCCAACATTTGATGAAAAACCCATAGTGTAACCATCAGGTCCTGGGGCTTTATCAATGCCACATAACTTCAAGCATTTATAAACTTCATGCTCCTCAAATTTGGCATGTAGTTGTGATCTTTCTTCCTCTGATATTGAAGGAAAATTCACTAAATTTCCATCAGGTCTCCATCTCCATCTTTCTATTTCAGAATACAGTTTCTCATAAAACTGTATGATTTCCTCCCTTACTCTGTCTGGTTCTGTGATGATCTTTCCCTCTACTTCCAACTGGTCAATATGTTTGTTTCTTTTGTGGGCATTTGCAGAATTATGGAAGAACTTTGTATTGTTGTCTCCTTCCTTCAACCACAAGATTCTAGACCTCTGTCTCCAAGCACATTCCTCATTTTTATCAGTTCTTCATACTCCATAAAGATCTCTGCCTTCAAAGTAGCCTCTTCCTCTGTCAATGCTCTTTTGTTCAGCAAAGAATCCAAATCTGCCATTTTGTTAAGCAGTTTGGACCTTTGCATCTGCATATTTCCTTTTTCAATTTTACTCCACTCTTTGAGATTTTCTTTTAGTGCTTTCATTTTACAAGCTAGGATGTAGTCTGGCCTCCCATAGAAGGAGAAAGAGTTCCACCAATTTTTGATTTTCTAACTAAAACCTTCTCTGTTCAGTCACTAGTTCTCAAACTTGAAATATGATTTACTATGCTCTTAAGGTCCACAAAATAGAGCTATTGGGACATGATCTGAGGTCATTCTTTGGAATGTAGTCTGCTTTATCTTGTTAAATTGATCACTCCATTCAGACGTGAAAAATATCCGGTCTATTCTGGATGTTGTTGTATGTGTATCCCCTTTGAACCATGTGTACTCACCTCCTTTAAGTGGCAAATCTATAAGCTCTAGGTCCTCAATAGTATCAGAGAACTCAATCATGGCAGAAGATCTTCTGTGACAGTTTCTTTTCTCCGAGGAGAACCTGCACACATTAAAATCTCCACAGATTGCCCAATGCCCATCCATTAATCCTCTGACCCCTCCTAATTCATTCCACACCTCCCTCCTTTCCACCTTACAATTTGGTGCGTAGACCCCTGAGATGTGGCAGTTGAAATTTTGAAGTGAAGCCTTAAAACTGCATGTTAGAGTATAAGCACCAACTTGTAGTATCTCTCCCTTCCACACCCTGCTATCCCATAACATAATGATTCCCCCTCTTGTTCCACTTGCCGCAAGACATGCAAATCTGATCCATCTTCCTTCCCATATTTGTTTAACGATATCCTGTAAATCCCCCTGTAATTTTGTTTCTTGTAGGCATACGATATCAGCCTTTCATTGGTCTATACAGTTCCTCACCACCCTTCTTTTCCCCACATCATTTCATCCCCTAACATTCCATGACACAAGCTTGATCTTCATAGTTCAACTTGTGCATTCCTTTTCCCCTTATTCCTCCCAACAGTGTCTTTGAATTTGACATCAAAAGTAATAAGATTCTTTAGTTCATTAGCACCTTTGTACTTTGCCTTTTGGATATCAGTAGGTGATTCTATTCTTCTAACTTGTCTACAAGCATATATTTGCATGAGTAACTTTGTAGCTTCCTCATCATGCCCTTTGAAATCTGCTCCGAATATTTTGCCAAGTTTGATGATTTTCTGGCGAACCCAAGCAGAGTTAACTCTCTCCTGCTCGATTGTTGCATTTTCTATCCCTGTTGCAATGGGAATTGCTTCTTCTATCTCCCATGTCTCCCTACCAATGATTGAGTTATCAATCATATACTGTCGGTCTTCAATTGTGTCTATCCCCCTCTCATTCACCCCTAAAATAATTGCCTCTGACTCCTTTGTTTTGTTGTCGGAGTTATTTTCTCTTTTCGGTACACCTTCTATGAAAAATTCCTTTACAGATGGAATCACTTCCGCTTCTGTCTCTGGGGATTTCTCCTCTGAATTCCTTAAATTTTCTATTTCTTGTAAAATCTCATTGATAGAGGACTCATATATGGGCTTGGTTCTCTTTTCTTTTAATTCTGAAAAAAAGCTGGGCTGGCCCAAATCTTTTAATGAGAGGCTATCCACTCTCTCTATTGTCATATGCCTCCCATGTGCTCCTGTAGGACCCTTTCTAAAATTCTGATAGTTCACATGTGTTGACCATTCTGCAGCTGTTAATGCACTAATTTCTGATATAATTTCAAATGAAGCTTTGGACTTCTGGATAAAACTCTCCCCTATTGGGGTTTCTCTTGATTTTGAATTTACAGTGATCTCTGCCTGAAATTTCATCGGCGCGGTGGCTGGAATCTTCTCAAAGAAGGCTTGCCTTTCAATCCAAATTGGAATTTTGAAGATATACCCATCTTTGCAGATCGAGACTTCATTGGGTATACTTCGAGCCTCCCCCATAACTTCAATTCGAGCCCACTTGAGATGGTTTCTCAATATTGTTTCTTCCTCTGTACTCTTCCAAGCTCCACACTTATCGCCGATCTCCCAAAAGATTTCTTTAGACCACAAATGGAGTGGTAGTCCCATTGCTCTAATCCATGTCAATGAGGATTTTTGTGGACTCGGACAACAACCAAATAAAGGGCTCCACCACTCTAACTTTGCCTGGGTATTCTTCCAAACACATTCCCCTTGTAAAACCTGCTCCGCCATGAACCTATTTGGGAATTCAAATAAAAAACTTTGTCCAACCATTTCATAGATGTTGATTCCAAAAGTTTTCTTCCACATGGATGTAGCCCATCTCCTCACTTCTGCTAAAGTAGGAGGCTCGACAGTCTTAAAAAAGCATGTTAAGCATCTACCTAGTAGACCTTTCTCATCATATGGCTCCACCTTAGACTGGGGGTGCCATTTACTGTCCTCAACAACCTTACTAAATGAGATATCCTTGTTAATCATTTTTGGCAGATGTTTGGCTGTCTGCATAGTGGTGCCAATAATGAACCTCTCTATTTTGAAAACTATGTCTCTCCAGCCTGCATTTCTGGCTAGTTCAGGTACTATAATGACCTCTATGGATTCCCCTTTTAATGACACGATACTCATGTATCTTCCATGTTCATTAAACTTCCTCGTACCATAGAACTCTGTCATTTGCTCCTTCATTCTCCACCGTCTGACCAAGTTCTTTTGGTCACTCGATGCCTCCTTGAGAATATAGCATAACCAGTCCATGACTTTCTTACTCAGAGTAATCCTTCTCATCCTATTTCTACTTTTTTCAACCCAGTCAAACCAGTGGTTACTGCCTGAGCTCCATTTGGTGACGTCGAAAGATTTGAACCCAGCGTTAAAGTATATTATGTTCTCCATCATGATGGTGTAAGTGAAGGGTCTCCAGAGATTGAAGCAATAATCACAGTGGGTGATTATTGATTGGCTTGAAAAAAAGGTTTGGAGGGGTGTCTCTGATGGTGGAAGACCATTGGAGAGAGGGACTGAGGCCCAAGAGGGATCTCTCAGAAAGTTTCCTTGGGTGATGTGTCTGGGAGCTTTTCTCTCTCTTATTTTCTTTCTTATCAACTTTCCACAGAGACCAGGATGCTTTGTGTCATAACCTAGTTGATGCCAAAAATAGCAAGGAACATGACATCTGAAACAACTGCGCAATGCAACAATAGATGTTTATTAGTTTCTTACAGCCGTAGGCACATGAAGCATATGTTGACTGTCTGAATGTGTCTTTCATCAAGATTATCCAAAGTTAGACCAGGTAACCTCGAGGTTATCCAACTGAAGCATATAACCTTTGCGGTGAGCTTAGTCTTCCAAATATTTCCATGCCCATCTGTCAATACAACAATAACATACCCCGTGAAATCCCACAAACTGGGGTTCGGGGAGGGTAGACCTTACCCCTACCTCTTAGAGGTAGAGAGGTTGTTTCCAATAGACCTTCGGATCAAGTGAAGTAACATGGCCATCTGTCAATGATCTCATTAAGGAGCACAAGTGAGAGTATCCTGCTTTTACTGTATAGTTACCATCCTTCCACTTCAAGCTATCAGGACCCCCCACCCCCACCCACCAACCAACCACCCAAATTTATCCCAAAATACCAAACAGACTAGGTAGCTCCGAATTATGGAAGTTTCTCTTGAACTGTATATGAGATTGTTTGTCTTTCCAATTATGGGAAATGGAGGAGTCCTGGTTACTTGCTATATGATAAAGACTTTGGGAACTCATTCATTAGGATTATCCCTGGTCTCATTCCCCACTTGGTGCACCAATGGCTTTGAAGGCCATGTTTTACCCTCAACCTCCTTCCATAAAGAGTTGTCATCTTGACTGTATCTCCATAAACACTTCATGGGCATAATTTGTTGTGAATGGTAATGTAACACCCCGTAGCTTAGTAGGTTAATTAGGGCTAAGTGAGAAGGCAACAAGTCAAGGGCATTTAGTAATTGCCAAGGGTACCCAATCTTCCCAAGGCACTGCCCATGACCACGTGAGCCTTCACGGCTCGTGGTGGCCACCACTCCCCGTGGTGCCCCCCGTGGTGGTGAGGCAGTAGCCTCCTCAAGGCTGCCCAACTTGACCTCCTCCACACGAGCCACTTCACGGCTCATGAAGGCCTTGACGGGCTGTGGGAGGGGTCGTGAGGTTGACTTAGTTTTTAAGGGTTAAGGGGAAGTTTTCCTAGCTACTGGATCATGACCACGAGAAACACCACGGCTTGTGGAGTTTCACGTGAAGGGCTTTTTACAAGACCTAGAGTTTAGGGTCAACTTCAAATGATCATATCTCTTAGCTCAAAACGAATTAGGTGGGACATGACCTATAAAATTAAAGGTCTCTGAGTCCTCTTTCCAACTCCACCGAGTTTACTCAATTCCCATCTCGGAGTAAAAAGTTATGGCCGATATAGTGAAGCACTGTCAGGCTGAAATTCTTCACGACCCGTTTGACGGGACGTGGTGATGATGACGACCCGTGAAGGCTTCCTTCATGCCATTTAGGCAGTTTCCAGTAAGGGGAGTTCTTGGGTCTTTTCCCAATTGTTTTAACTAAAAGCTATGTCATTTTTCCCAAGCCTAGGACCCCTATATAAGTCATTTTAACCCCAAAAATCACCCAATTAAGTCATTTATTCCAAAACCCAAATAATTCCCAAAGTTCATCCTCTCCAAAAATTCTCTCTCTAGAAAACTCAAAGAAGAAGAAGAAGAAGAGGGTCAAGCTATGTCAAGTCAAGAATCCATTGTTTCAAGATTGCTAGGCTTTATAATCAAGGTAGATGGCTTATTCATTCATGGATCCCTTTCATCCATGAAGCCCCATGTTTCCCCCAATTGTTAAAATGAATCCCTAATTCTAGTTAAGGTTCCTTCCTATATTGTGGGTATTGTTGTTTGTTGATCCAATTGAGTGGATAATGATCAATTATGATTGAATTAGTAGTATATCATGTTTTTAAGATGAAATTACATGTTTACATGCCTAACCCATGTCTAGAGAGATGAAATTGAAGTAAGTGGGTTTTATGCCATGAAAGGGGAAATTGAGGATTTAAATGCAATCTTCTAGAATTGATGAACTATATTGTAGACCTATTGATAGTTAAGCATATAGACATGAATTGAATGTGATTAATGTATGTATGATGAACCATAGTTAGTAGAGATAGAGATTGGGGGTAAAATGATGAAGTATGACTAGATTGCTTAAGATTGAAGCACATAGATGTGAATTGAATGAAATCAAGTATATGTACATGAATTATGACTTGTAAGCTATGATGATTAGAATTGTCTTGAGACTAAGGCATGTATGGTAGCTCTTCATCCATGGAGTCCCTTCAAAATTCCAATTTCTAAGATAGAAATTCCCCCAAAAAGCTAGGGTTTGACTCCAAGTCATGGGTTCCTTTCAAAAATGATTCCAATGATTTAATTACTTTATATTATGATTGAATTGATGATTTATGATGGTTTTTACGTTGAAACTCCCAAGAACACATGGAATCCCTAATTTCCGAATTATGATCTTGTGATGTGGGTTTGTTGATTATAGAAGAATGTTAGGAGATTATGCTTGTAGTAGTTGTACTATTTGAATTATGTTATCATCCATGTCTAATTTAGTAATTCTAGATGTGTTGATGGAAATATAGTCTATTGTCCTTGAAGGGCAAAGTATGTGAATTATGCATGATTATGAGATTTATGTATATGTTTTAAGAACACTTTGAGAGTAAAATGATTATGGTTATGATCTAGTTGTTGTGTTGTTGGAAGATTATCCTCATGTACACACTTATGTATGATTATGATATAATGTGAAAGGTTTTCTCACAATATGATGATTCTAAGGTTGAAAGGCTATTCTCACCTATTGAATCTATGAGCTATAGTAGGAGTTATGTTGGATTGAGTGTCAAGACATTCTTCCATGATTACGAACTTAAGTCAAGACTTAATATGAACTCCGTGGGAATTAATGCTTAGCACCGAGTGGATATTGCCAATGAGATGGAAACTCCTCCGTTAGTAGAGGGCGGGTTTCTAGAAGAGGTCTCATGAGATGGAAGCTCCTCCGTTAGTTAAGGGTGGGTTTCTAGTAGCAATATCCTTATCCCATAAACTATGTGCCCTCATAGGTATTTAGCTAGTGGATCCACCTAAGCTAAGAGTATGGTTCTACCTTAGGCAAGTAGGACAACCCCTTTTCGGTGTGGGGTAGACACCAGATTCCATGTTAAGCTCACATGGTCTATGCCGGTTAAGGCTAATCCCATTATGATAGTATGTACAAGAATATGAATTATGAACTATAGTTACTCAAGAAGCTTTACTTAGTATGGGTGGGATTATGAGGTCTTACTCATGCATTGCACAAGTATGCTTTGAAGGTAGCTATGATATGTTCCTCTTATGTTATGATGATTTATGTAATGAATATGCTTTTGACTTATGCTTATGATGTATGCCTAGTTTGGTTGTTGCTAAAGTTGTCTTCGAATACATGTGTGACTAAAGGTGAATGTTCCCTTGTCTATGAGAAATAAGCTAAGGATGAGATCAAAAGATGATAAATATGAATGTAGGAATGAAAGTGACTTGCTTAGCATGGGTGAGATTATTTATCCATGCATTGCACAAGCTTGCCTTGTGGTGGCTTATGAAGTGATTTTCTTATGTTATGTTAAACTAGATGCATTGATTATACATGTGACTATGTTGTTATCTCTTATGCTTATAGTCTATTCTTTATGATGATGTCTCTTATGTTTATGACTTATGTTATTGTCTCTTATAATTTTGGTATATGTCTTATGTTGACTAATGCCTCTTATATGCTTATGTTGATGATTTATGCTAGCCATCATATTTAGTACATTATTGTACTAACGCATACTTTTGCCTACATTCTTATCAAATGTAGGGTTCGACAATATTGACTTTCATCCTCGTGGCTAGGTTCATAGTAGATCAAGAAGAGAAGTTTTGGTGAGTCCTCATAGCATCGAGGACTTGATCACCCTTTCATTTTATGTCTTTCTTTTATGTTAGAACTTTTGTATGGGTTGTGTCCCTAACTCTTCACAAGTTTTAGATGGTTTGAGACAAATGTAACAGACTTTCGCTTTGCTTTTATAAAAGACTTCGATTGTATGGAAAATATTTTAAATTTCTGTACTTTTCTATTATCTTATGTCATGATATGCTAAGAGGCTTGTGTGAGACCCCTTCGGGGTTGAGTACGCCTTGTTACATCTAGGGTGTACCCCTGGGTCATGACAGGTAAGGTCCCTGATGCTTCAATCCCCATGATATTTAGGCATAATGACCTTGGACCATCTGACAAGATGAAATTTGTGTTCCTTGTTGTCACCTTACAACAAGAATGTTCTCCTGATCCTATCAAGTTGTTTGGCCACTTTATTTGGGAATGGGATAGGAGCAATACGATATTATCTCTATCAGGAAGCATGTTTAGTTTCAAAAATTCTCTACAACTCCGCTCCAAACTCAGTTGAACTGTATTTCCCCCCAAGTGGAAGGCCTAGAGAAGTGGTAGGCAGAGAAATTGTACCGCAACACAGAATCTTAGCTAACTCTTCAGGAATAGGAACTTTATTAATAGGATAATAGAACTTTTTAACATGTTGATATGCAATCCTGAGAGAGCTTCAAATAGTTGTAGAGTGAGATTAAGATATTTTACTTGAGATCTCTCTACCTCACAGAAAATCAAGGTATCATCATCATATAATAGTGGGAGACTGAGATATAATTTTTGGAGTTGAGACCAACATAAAAATCATTGAACCATTGAAGTTGCTTGGCTTTGTGTAACATTTTGCTGAGACCCACCATGGTCAAAGGAGAAAGAAGGTCACCCTGCCTTAATCCCTTTTATGGAGAAAAGAATCCCATTCATCCCCTATTAAGAAGTACTGAGCATTTGACAGTGATATTACAAAATTTGATCCAGCTTAACCACCTAAATAAAAGCCATGTTCTTGACTGCAACCAAATAAGGCCAGTTGACCTGATTGAATATTTTCTCCACATCCAGTTTGCATATAACACCGGGATCTCCACTCTTTAGTTGGCAGTCTAGAATTTCAATTACAATGAAGAATCAATAATGTGCGGCCTTTAATGAAGGCATTTTGGTGCCCTAAAATCAGATCTCCAACCACCCGTTTGAGACTTTCAGTAAGTAGTTTTGTTAGGAATCTGCTTTTGAACTGCAGTAAATTAATTTTACTGCCTATGTTTTAAGTAAGACTTAGTCAATTAGTTGTTAGTCATGCTTTCCTATTATTTAGGAGTTATTTAGTGAACTGCTAAGATCGTGTGTTATTTTTATTTTTCATTCTAAGCTCTTATATATCTAATCTGAAGCATTAATAAAATAGTTCTTCTTCTGCTTCTATTCTTTCTCTCTCTCTTTCTCTCTCTCGTCTTTTTATTTCAGGCACATTATTTGATTTCCCTTTGTGTTATTTAGCTTAAACAGGTTTTTAAAACCTTCAATTGGTATCAGAGCCCTATTTCTTAAGGGACCTGTGTGTGTGCACCTATCAGATTTCGTGAATATCATGAATGGAGAAGCAAGTTTTTCTTCAATGGAGAAGCAATTGAGAATGAATCCTCCAAGTTTCACTGGTTCGGTCACTACTGAAGATTCGGAAAATTTTGTTGAGGAACGGAAGAAGGTTTTTGAGGTGATGCATATTGCTGACACAGGAAGGGATGAACTAGGTGCATATCAACTGAAGGATGTTGCTAGAACATGGTTCGATCAGTGGAAGAGAGGTAGACCTGAGGTTGCACCACCTGCTAGTTGGGCTTGTTTCTAAGAAGCCTTCTTGGGGAGTTTCTTTCCCCAAGAACTGAAGGAGGCTAAGGTACAAGAGTTTCTTAAACTGAAACAGGATTCCTTAAGTGTGCATGAGTATGGGTTGAAGTTCACCCAGCTGTCCCGCTATGTTCCTGAAATGGTTAAGGACATGAGGAGCAGAATGAGCTTGTTTGTTGCTGGCTTGGGTCGTCTGTCAAGCAAAGAGGGTAGGGCAGCGATGCTGATAGGTGACATGGACATATCAAGTTTGATGGTTTATGTGCAGCAGGTTAAGGAAGAGAAGCTGAGAGATAGGGAAGAGTTCAGAAGTAAGAAAGCGAAGACAGGGAATGAGTCTGGGCAGCAGAAAGGCAATGTGAATCGTTCATCCTTTCAGCAGAAGCAAAAGGGGCCTGCTCCATCATCTGCTGGTGCACCTGCACCTCGAAACAAAGGCGAATATTATGGTCAGAATTGGCAGAACTTCAGATGTAAACCAGCCCAGTCCCAGGGTAGTGTGGCACAAGGAGGTAGTTGGGCTCCTGCATGTGCTAAGTATGGGAGAACACACCCAGATAAGTGTCGTGATGGCTTGACAGGTTGTTTCAAGTGTGGACAAGAGGGACACTTCTTGAAAGAGTGTCCTAAGAATAAGCAAGGTAGTGGAAATCCAGGCAATAGAGCCCAGTCTTCATCAGTTGCTCCACCAGACAGGGCTGCACCTAGAGGAGCTACTTCTGGTACTGGCGGAGGAGCAAACCGCCTTTATGCAATCACCAGTCGCCAAGAGCAAGAGAACTCTCCAAATGTTGTCACTAGTATGATCAAAGTCTTTGCTTTTGATGTTTATGCTTTGCTAGACCCAGGAGCAAGTTTATCTTTTGTGACCCCTTATGTTGCAAATAAGTTTGATGTT
>JAJONZ010033147.1:0-15849 GCA_029582445.1 Solanum paucissectum
ATTAAATATCATAAGATTAAATGACATGTTGGTATATTTTGTATATATTTTTTCGAATTCAGAAGTTTCAAAATATTTTTTACATTCCTAAATTTGTGTAAAATTATAATAGAAAAAATAATACTTACAATAATTTCTATTTTTATTAACGAAGAAATCTCGAGAAAATTTAATAATTCTTCTAATGTCCTATTAATAATAATGATTGAAATTATTTATGATCATTATTAAAGTTTCTATACAATTGAGATAAAAATTGAATTTGTATACAAATAAAAACATTTTTAAACCAACAAAATTATTATGTGCACTATTAGAGAGTACCTTCCAGTGTTATAATTATTCTACAATTATGAAAAAGCTAAAATCGTTAGTCAATTGTTAGTTATTTCATAATTTTGCTAAATGGCCTAATATTTTTCACCTTTTGTTTAATAATTCCTAATTACTTAAATTGTCATTTCTAAGTAAGCAAATGACGTATTATGTATTTCACTTTTGACAAAATAATTTCCCATTCTTTGAAACCTTGTAATATAAGAAATCTCCTTTGTACCATTTTATTTTTAGAATCTCTGTACATTCTATAGGTTTGTAGATTCCAAAAGTTAAAAGAGAGTTCATTTATTTTAAGTACTATATCAACATAGTTTATGTAAATAAATTCAAGTTCCTAAATTTTAGTTACATTATGTGTAACTATTTTCCAAGAGTATTTTGTAGAAATATAATTTCACAAAAATATGTAGTTCCACAAAATAGGCTTAACTGATTTATGAATTTTTTTATTCCATTTTGAACGTTTTTTTGTTTGATTTCAATTAAAATTATCCTTAATATTTAAAGTCAACTTATTAACAAATAATTTGTAAGAGTTAAATTTTTTTTATCGCTATTACATTGAAGGCATTGGTTATGACTTATGACCGTTCATGTAAAATTTAATATTGTAAAACCTGAAATTATACAGAAAATCAAAGTTAGTAATCGACAAAAAAGTATGAAATGCTTATTGTTATATAATCATTAATTAAAAAAACGTAATAAATACAAATAAAAGTAATTCAAAAATAAAAAAGGAAGCAAAAGTTCAATAATTACTTTATAAAGATATTTATATTGAATTAGGATTCTATTCTTTTTTCAGGTCACTTCAAATTCTTTTTTTAAATAAAGCAACAAAAATTTACGTACTCAAATAACTTCATATATACTCAAATCACTTGTCATTTTTTGTTTTTTTCTTCTTATTTTAAATAGTTAGATTAAATTTTTTATTTTCTTAATTATAGTTTTTAGAATATTATGTAGAAAATGTCAACTCATGAATTTAGTCTCTAAAATACTTTACTATGTACTTTCCAATTGATGCATGTGTACTTTCCAATTGTTTGAATATAACTATATTCATATACAAAATATGGTCATATCATTAATAAGCTGAAATACTGAATAACTTGAAAAATCAACGATATCATTATACTTGTTACATTTTTATCTTTTGAAATGTGATATGTGAGAAGTTAAGTGATTTATATATAATTATAGTTTCACACTGGATAAATGTTAGATTTTCATTTTTACAAAATAAAAATAATCATAAATTTACTAAATAAAGACGAAAAATGATATTAACTATTAAAAATATTTAAATTTTGACGTAATTAATTAAAATAATATTAATTATTTATTTTGTGATTATTTATTTTTTATTTAGTTTAAGATAAGTACTGATAAAATATAAGGTTATCAACACAAATCTCATTGATTATAAGACTATATAGTATTGGATGGGTAATGAAGAGTTATGAAACACGTTTTTATATGGAACTATTTTTTTTTAAGTTTTATATAAATATATAAGGTTTTTTCAAACTAATAATAATTAAAATTAGAATAAAATATATAATTATGCATACGCAAAGGTTTTGTTTCACGCAATTTTTTTTAAAAATAGATTTTTAATATTTAATAAATTGAGTTTTTTAAAACAGATAAGTAACAACAATAGGTTGTATGTTTCAAACATACATTTACAATATTTAATTTAATGCAATCAAAATACTTTAAATATTGAGATCTTTTTTAATAATAAGTTTTTTTATATATATTTTTTTAATTGTAAAGATTTTGTTTAGTATCAACTTAAAATTGTGCAATATAAATCTTGTATATTTGATTAGCAAAAAGTAATTTTTATGCGTATTTTACGAAAATTCTATTATATAAAAGTAGTCTTTCAAACTGAATTTTAATGTATAAGAAAAGCTAAGTTCATGTTGAGTTGTAAAAATATTTTACAGGAAGTAGTATAGTTTGAAAAGGCATCGATATTAATAAAATGGTAAATATAATAAAAAAAATTGTGTTGAGTAATTGTCTTGAATTCAAACTCCTAACCCATAATCAAACTGTGATGAGTGTGATCCACAATCCTGCAAAATCATAAAATATTTTAAATATATATATATAAAATTTAAAATAATTTACCTAACTAATTTATATATATTGCTGATTCTAAGATGAAAATATTGTCTATAAAAATCAATTTTTTTTATTACAATATAGATATTTTCTTGAGTATGTATGTGCATGAAAAAAAGGAAAAAATAGTAATCCAAACTAAATCAACCTTTAATGAATTAAGTTATAATGTACTCTCATAATAATTATTCTTCAATGCAACTCATTAGTTAACTTAAAAGTAACATACCAGAAATCAATCACCATTCATGTTTCTTTTAATAAATAATTGCAATATGTATTGTTGAGATTCATGTATAGTGGAAAACTCTCGCAATAGGATAAATCATTTTTTTCTGGATTTTCCATTGAATTTTTGCTAATGGAGTGAGTCTCTATAAAAATGACATTAATAGTTTTGTCAATTTAATTTTTTTTAACTTAAGCAGTTGATAAACGTGTCTATCTAGATGTTTTATTTATCTTTTTGCAGTTATTTTGACAAACGTGTCGGTCCGGATCTTTTATTTATCTTTTTGCAGTTACTAATTTTATCACTCAGTAATTCTCAATTATAGAATTTTTAAATAATTAATAATATGTCTTAACCAATAAGAATAAACTCAAATACAATTTTCTAATTCGTTTTATTTTAAAGAGCCCAAAAATGTTAAAACACAGTTTTCATTTTAAAAAGAAAAAAAACTAAACAAAATTCGTTTTTTTTGTTAAAGAGTCCAAAAATGTTAAAACGCAGTTTTCATTTTAAAAAGAAAAAAAAATTAAACAATAATCATTTCTAATTTATTTTAAAAGTCCAAAACGTAAAAATATATACATAATTATCTTTCTATTTATTAGATTTTATTTATTTATTTTTGGATAATGTATAATATAAATTATAAAAGAAAATGAAAATAAAAACGGTAAATATAAAATGTTATAAAAAAAATGAAGAACTGAATAAGCATTTTACATTAATTCTAAATAAAGACTTTTTTAGATTAATGCATAATTAATTCTAATCAGTTACCTATATTTTTGGAATCCACTAATGCGCTTTTCATTCACTAATTTGAAATTAATTAACTAATTATATGTGTCTTTATTTTATTATAGTTTTAGAAAATATAATTTTGTATTTTTTTAAAAAAAATACTGAATAATTACGAAATTATTATTATTATTATTATTATTATTATTATTGTTGTTGTTGTTGTTATTATTATTAGTATAAATTTTAGGAATCACATAGTTTTAATATGAAATTACAATCTATCCCTATTTAGTTGTAATTACATTAATCCCTGAAAAAGTAAAACAAACTGGATACATAATATGTATAATTAAGGATAAATAATTTTTCTGGCTTTTTCTTTGAAATTTTGCAAATGGAGTCCCTATAAAAATGACATTAATGGTTTCTTCAATTTAAAATTCTTAAACTAAAGCGATTGACAAATGTGTTTATCTGGATCTTTTATTTATCTTTCTGCAGTTATTAATTTTACCACTCAGTAACTTTCAATTATAGAATTTCTAAATAATTAAATATATCTGAACCACTATAAGAATAAACTCAAATACAATTTTCAAATTCATTTTTTTAAAGAGCCCAAAAATGTTAAAATACAGTTTTCATTTTAAAAAGAAAAAAAAAACTAAACAATAATCATTTCTAATTTATTTAAAAAGCGTCCAAAACGTAAAAATATATATATTTTAAATTTTTGAATAATGTATAAGATAAATTATAAAAGAAAATGAAAATATAAAATATTTTAATAAAGGGAAAAGGGTAAAAAATGCCCTTAAACTATGTGAAAGGAACAAAAATGCCCTCCGTTTATAGTTTGGCTCAAAAATACCCTAGCCGTCCAAACTTTTGTCCAAAAATGCCCCTATAGTTACTAAATGGGTCAAAAATGTCATTTTTCGAATAGATATATTATTATTTTTCTTTTTAAACACATCTTCTTCCTAAATAAAATATAATTGAAGACCCATGTTCTTGTTTTGTTTCTTTTAAAACCACTTTAACAAATAAAAATGTAAGAAATATTTTTTTCTTCTTAATCTCATTTTATCAATTAAAATAGAATAACTTCACGTACCCTTTCGACATATAATATATGTCATATATATAAGATCATAGTATATCCATCATTAATTTATATTTATATAACGATAAAAAATAATTATAATAAAATAATAAATATTTTCATTTTTTATTTTATTTTCTGAATTGAAGTAAGATAAACATTTGCTAATTTAAAAAAATATAATTACAAAAAAAATGTGTTAAAAAGGATATAACAATATTATTTGAAAAATAAGTATTTTTGACCCATTAAATAACAATACGGACATTTTTGGACTAAAGTATTGACGGTAACAACATTTTTGGACCAAACTACAAACGAAGGGCATTTTTGTTCCTTTCTCATAGTTCAATGACATTTTTGAATCTTTTCCCTTTAATAAAACAAGAACTGAATAAGTAGTTTACATTAATTCTAAATAAAGATTTTTTTTAGATTAATCGTTAATTAATTCTAATCAGCTACCTATATTTTTGGAATCCCGTTAATTATATGTGTCTCTTTTTTATTATATTTTTTATAAAATACAATTTTGTAATATATAGTTTTAAAAACATTGAATAATTACGGAATTATTATTATTATTATTATTATTATTATTATTATTGTTATTATTATTATTATTATTATTATTATTATTAAAGATATAATAACTTCCCACCGAAAAAGGACTCACACACCCTAATTTTTAGAACTGTCCCCAAAACGATTTGTATTAAAATTTAAATTTTAGATTTTTATATTTTTAAAAAATTAACTTTTCAATTGAAAATTTAAATAATTCTATAAAGTGTAGTTAACGTAAACAAATTCAAAAACTGTTTTTAATTTATGAAATGGTATTTTAAATGTTTTGTTTTTTAAAATTGTTATTTATTATTTAATATATCTACAATTTTTGTGGTGCTGACACATAGACAATTATTATTATCTATACTTTCAAAATATTATGTTTTCATCACTAATTAAGAGTTTCATATGTATCTTACACTTAAATACATGTATTTTTGTTGCCAGATATACAAAAATAGGGAGAGAGTCGAGCGAGATTCGTATATAGCCAGATACATGTGAATCACACTAGATACATGTATATGTATGTATCTGCAGTGATTCACATGTATCTGGGATATCAGATACATGAGAGAGCGGCGAGTGAGATGGGAGAGATGCGAGCGAGATTTGCTATGTATCTCAAATACATGTGAATTCACTTGGATACAATGTATCTAGAACAAATTACACCTAAATTTGACTACATATATCCGAGAAACATGTATTTGGATGTATGTGGAGGCACCAAAATCTTGTGGGATACGTAATATTGCAAGGTAGAGTGTATCTAAGTAACTAGCTCATAAACTAGCGTATTTACGTAAGTTTCCTATAAAAGTTCTAATCTATTAAGATTCTCATTTTAAGAGTACATACACTATTAACATAAAAACATTTGTATCATCGGATTACCTTATTTGTTTTATCATCAAGATTACTAAACTCATATTTTAAGGAGATATGTAGATATTCATTGAGTGCTTTAATGGTATTTTATTTGGAGGAATTTAAAAAATGATTATAGTTTGGGATTAATTAAAGATCTATAGTTATAGTATGCTTCATTACGATTGTAGCTACATGTTATAAGGAGGAGAGAGACGAGCGAGATTAGAAGAGGTAGGAGAGAGGCAAGCGAGATTTGGGAGAGAGAGGAAAGAGGTGAGAGAGATACATACAATTGATTTGTATATATGATTGATAATTGTATATATGATCGATGATTGTATCACGAATACAATTGATTAGTATCAAAGACTATTGTATTCGTTGATACAAATAAATTGTATCAAGTGTATTAACTTGTATTCATATACAATTTATATCAATGAATACCACTTTGATTTGTATATTTGGGTTTGTTATCATTTGTTTCCTTGAAAAAGTTACCATTTGTATTTGTATCATCGAAAATATATCATTTGTATTTTGAATCTAAACAAAGATTTGTATTATTGAAAAATCTCATTGTATTTTATATCACTAAAAAACATCTATATAGTTGATAATTACCATTTCTATTTGTATCATTGACTATTATCAATTGTATTTGTATCATTGATTGTTACCATTTATATTTATTTTGCAGAGAGAAAAGGAGAGGTGTGCGCAAGAGGGAAGATAGAGGAGAGATGTGAGAGAAGGAGGGAGAGAGGCAAGCGAGGGGCCAGAGATATATGAGAGAAAAGAGAGAAATTTTCTATAAAATCATAATTATAGCTATGAATTGTAATTCTTTTAAACTACTACGGTGTATAGTAAATACATATTACATTTTACCTTATTATGGAATTTTTTCTATTTATTACCTAAGGGTGTGTTCGGTACGAGGGAACAATGTTCTCATGTTACGTCGGTTAGAAAATTTAGAAAATATTTTCTCTAAGAAAATAAATTTCTTTAAAATAAGGAAAATGACTTTCTTAATGAAAGTAGGAAAAACAAGTGACATTCCACATTGATTGTGTCCTACCCACTCTCCAACATACCTCTTCTTCACACCGCACCCCAGTAGTCCACATCCCTACCACCCCACACACTCATTGTTATGTGACGACCTGATTTCGTCGTTAGAGAAAAGCCAATGGGGAAATAATTGGGGTCAGAAAACTTTTTGGTAGTAACTTGGGATTTCCAAGCCTAGTCCAGATTTGGATGAAATCGGAGTCAGTAAGGTCTAGGAAAATCTGGTATCAATTGGGTGATCTAATTATGATTTTGATCACATGAGAAGATAACTAAGACGTTAAGGAATCTGTACGACTTTACAGAATTGAATTCGGGTGAGTAGAACTCCCGGAATCGATCTTAGCGTGAATGTTATTTTCTAAGCGTCGTTGGTTAAAGGTGTGTTGTGAAATGAGGGTCTTGGAATTATTAAAATAGCTCACTGGTTCCGTGCAAGTCGTTGGGGCAGGATTTCTGCAGCCAGGGCGGGGCAACTGTAGCGGGGTGAGCATCGCTGTGGCGGGTTCGACGCGACTGAAGGTCGTAAATAAACCCCAAAACGTCTTTATGCTGCACTTTTCTACTTTGAGAGCTAAGGAACGACCCAGACGAGTTCTTGACCATTTTTCACCATTCTTGAGGCTAAAGGTAAGGTTTTAACTCCCTGAATCTAATTTTTGATCCGTAGAACGTAGTTTGTTGGGTAATTATCATTGGGGAAAGGTTTTGATATGGAAATTATGATGAAGAAAGCCCTATTCTGGGTATGGGGATCAAGGGTTTGACCTAGGGTTGATATTATTGATTATGATCCGGGTAATTGGGTCTTGATTGTTGATCCTTGCGTATAAATTATTGTTTGTAGACCTAGAACAAGCGGAGAGAATTCGGAAAGGGAAGATTCAAGTGCCTTAGGGGATTCAAGCTTGGATTCGAGTAGGTGATAGTTGTGATTTCATGTTGGTGTGATATATGTTTGTAATTGCTTCATTATAATACGTGTATGTATGTGAATGTTGCACTATTGATCACACTACTTGTGGATGAGGATAATTGAATAATTGTATGCCATGAATCAGCTCTTGTTGTATGATTGTGAGAATATACATTGTGATTGTGATTGTGGTTTATTGAATAGATCGGGTGTTGCGTTCGACACACTAACTTGGATCGGTTGCCATATTCTGGCATAAATATGGGATCGGTTTCCACGTTCCGGCATAAATATTGGATCGGATACCACGTTCCGGTATGCTAACAGTTTGTGTGTGGGTTCCATGAGAGGACCATTGAATTGGGTTTCGTGAGAGGACCATTGAATTGGGTTTCGTGAGAGGACCATTGAATTGTGTTGTGTATCTACTTGTGATGATTACGTTCATATCTAATTATGATTGATATTGGAAGACTGTATATTGCTCTAAATTGATAACCAATGTGTATTATTAAGAACATGTGATGCTACATTTATCCTGAAAAGATGACTAATATTGTATATATTCGGTATATGCCTGTTTTATAATATTGTGGTTACTTGCATGTGTTTCACTTATTGGGATAGCCGTGTGATCCTACCAGTACACTGTGGTTGTGTACTGATACTGCAGTTGCTTGTTCTTTGTTGAGTACAAGGCATCTTCAGGCGGCTATTGATAGACCTCAGCTAGGTGACTATTAAGCGTGACCGGATTCAAGGGTAAGCCAGTTCTTTCAGGCTGTCATGGATCTTTCTTGTTTAAGTCCACTCTTTTCAGACTCAGACTTTTGTTTAAGGTGTTGTTTAGTTTCGGGGTTGTACCCCTTGTTCTTAGACTTGTCGTTAGTAGAGTTTTGGTACAATGACTTTCAGGTTCTAGGGGTTGTTCTTCCGCATTAGTTTGGTTAGTTGTTGTTAAAACCATGAAGTTTATGGGGACTCCATTTTTATTGTCATTTAAACCTGCTTCCGTATTTTTTTAAATGCCTTAGTTTTCATGAAACTTGTTAGTTTGGGTTGTAGTAATGGTTCTCCCACCGGAGGGTTAGTGTGGGTGCCAATCACGATGGTCTAGGTCGTGAAAAAGTTGGTATCAGAGCCCTAGGTTCGTTGATCTCATTGTACCAAAACGAGTCTAGTACTAGAGTCTTGCGGAACGGTAGATGACGTCTGTACTTTTCTTCGAGAGGCTATAGGACTTTAGGAAAAACTCACTTCTTTCTACTCCTTCGTGCTATGACTTGAATCCAAATGGTATCTAGGTGATACAAATTGGTATCTTTCCTCCTTCATTCTATGGTCCGAACTAGAGCAACGAAAGTTGTAACACTATCACTAGCAAGAGAGGATGTGTGTAGACTACCGACAATTGAATAGGGTCACCATTCAGAACAAGTATCCATTGCCTCGGATAAGATGACCTTTTTGACCAATTGCAAGGTGCATCAGTTTTTTCTAAGATTGATTTAAGGTCTGGTTACCATCAGTTAAAGATTGATGCGGTTAAGAATTGGGTTAGACCAAGTTCTATGATTGAAATTAGCAGTTTTGTGGGGCTCGCTAGCTACTATGGTCGCTTGTGGTATGAGTTGAGTCCAATTGGTATCTCCCGATTCGAATTGGTATCTCAACGAAGTGAACTAGACATCGTAATCCCGGCTGAAGGGATACAAGCTAGTTAATTGGAACTGAGAAGGTTCCAATTGGTATCTGACCTTAGGGGCCGTATACGGCATATATTATGAGTAATGGTCGTCTATGGAACGAACTAATTAAAGAATTTGGACTTGTCTGCAAGTTGTAACTGCTTGAGTGTCGTGAAACTTGTTGTGAATAGAAAGTCATCATGAGATTAGGTACAATGGTCTAGATAAATTATGATATGGTTCGTAAGCAAGAAATCTGGACGTGTGTTTCGACCAACTGATAATCGTGTGAGAGTCTGGGTGTATCATGGGGATATGTGTGGGGTAGTGTTGAAACGATGTAAAAGGATTCTAAAGTGCGTACTTCGTTGGGTTGACCGGGGGGGTATACAATGATTGTCATAGCTAAAGGGATTTTCTTAAATGCCTAGTTATAGCTGGGGAACCTAAGGGAAATATAGAAAAGAAAGGAACCCCAGAAATTGTTGGCAGGGGTTCTGTTTCCGTTAGGGCCGTTGGGGCGGGATTTTCCCCGCCACGATAAGATCGCCAGTGCGGGATTTCTCCCGCCAGAGCGGGATAGGGCAAGACAGAATCTCAGCCCTGTCTCCCCTATTTTCCCCTACTCACAATTATGGACCCCGAATCGTACCTGAACTAACCCTCACGATCTAATTCAGTGTTCAGTAATTGAATATAAGTTATAAGGTGTGTTAAAATTGTGGAGAACCTGGGCATATGAGGAGGAAATCAGTGAGGCCGTGGAGGCTGGGAAAATGGTAATGCAGGTAGAGGAGTAGTGCAGCCAGACGAGGAGGTTGCTCGTCAAGACGACATGACTCAGTTATATGCTTTTCCGGGCAAGACTGAGTTTGAGGTGCGTGATGCAGTGGTCACTAGTGCTACTCTTGTCTGTGCCTGGATGGCTATTATTTTGTGTGGTCTGGGTTCTACTTATTCGTATGTGTCAGTTCAATTGCCTTAGGATTTGATGTGGTTTGTGATATACTTGATTCCCCCGTCCATGTTTCTACCCCAGTTGAAGAGTCAGTCATAGTCACCCTTGTATATCGTGTTTGTCCTATAGTGTTTAGGGATTTTCAAACTTGGGTTGATTTGGTTATGCTGGGTATGATTGACTTGATATAATCTTAGGCATGACTTGGTTGTCCCCCCTATTATACCGGGCTTAATTGCAATACTAAGTTGGTAACTCTAGAGATCCCCGGTAGGGAAAGATTAGAGTGGGAAGGGGTGTACAAGTCTAAACTAGCTAAGATCATATCCTTTATTCGGGTTAGGAAACAGGTAGGGCAGGGTTGTTTGGCTTATTTGGTTCATATTCGGGGTGTTGAGGTTGAGTCTCCCTCTATTGAGTCTATTCCTGTGGTATATGAGTTTTAAGGAAGTGTTTCCTACGGATTTGCCTGGTATGCCTCCGGATAGAGATATCAATTTCTGCATTGACTTGGAAACTGGCACTCGCCCCATTTCCATCCCTCCGTATCATATGGCTCTAGCAGAATAAAGAGAGCTTAAGGCTCAAATCCAAGGGCTTCTTGATAAAGGTTCATTCGTCCTAGTGTTTCCCCGTGGGTTGCTCCTGTCTTGTTTGTTAAGAAGAAGGAGGGTAGTATCAGGACTGGTGATTTTATCTTAAGCCATAAAAGAGTGGATTGATACCGGAATGACAAGCTTATGGATAAGGAAGGTCCCAGTGAGTATACTTGGGTGAAGGGAATTGAAGTATTTTAGTAAGAAAGTGCATATAAATTAGGTTAGTCCTCTGAATTTGATGAGTATACCTGAGTTTGAGGTGTCGTGTTGATGAAAGGTTGGCTTCGTAGTGATAGTCAAGGCTGACTAAGCGTAATGGTAATGAGAGTTAGTGATGGATTGTGACGGGATGCAACTATATAATAAAATTGTTGGTTAAGCAAATTTTGTATAGTAATTATGATTTGCGAGTATCTAAGGTTATGGTTTTCTAATATTTGGTGAGTAACGTGGTTGTATGGAAAGTTTTAAGAGATGGTGAGACACCATTCAAATAGGAATTAAAGAGCTAGAGTCATAATGAAGAAAAATAGTGTGATGTAGTACAACCTTTAGAGAGAGGCTAGAGCAAGAATATTTTATTTGATTGCAAAGGCTAAAGAGATATCTTTAGAGGGGTAGATAATTGGGTTCAGAGATGCATGATTTCATTCATTTTGTTGTGGCTATGGTAATAGTGTCACAAGTCCGTCAGATTTGGTTAAAAACTATCCAAAAAGACTTGAGAAATAAGTGTGCAGACATTAGCTTGAGTGTGATGACAAGTGCTTGGTTTTGTTTTTGAGTCTAGTAATGAGTATGATTGAAATTTTAGCAAAATATATGGTAAGATCGATGGAGATGCGATCAATGATAAACGGAGATCAATGAATTCATAAAATCTTCAAGGTACAAGCTAATGTTGATAGAAAAATGGATTGTGTTATATGGTGGAAATTACAATTCAGATTTTTCATTGTGAGTCGACATTCGTGGTGATATATTTTGTCAAGGTATGAATTGGCAAGGTGAAGAAATGATCAATTGTATCCGGTATTGAGCATTTGAAAGGACTTACACCTTGGGTGAGTCGTAAGTTTACTACTATTGATTGTTAAAGTACCTAAGAAGGGTTTCATTTAAAGGTGTTGGTTTATAATAAGGTAAAAGGCCGGAGTGTCTATGATAGTTGTTAGTGTTGTGAGTATGATTCACTAGCTATGCTCTAGTGTGTTTTCACCTTTGTGGGTGGATCCCTAGTGGTGGATCAGGGGTACCAAATCCTGCGATGTTCTCTTGGTTGAGTGGGAAGATTGGGAAGATTTGGTTATTTCGAATGACATAATTGGTGTTTTCTTGGAGTTGTTAAAGTATTTTAGTGGTTCTACATGTACCACCTTGCTTATGAGAATTTATAGAAGAGCTACCATGCGTATTTGTTGTTGTCCGACAATCTTAATATTTCTCTAGTCGTCGAGTTTATGTATCGATTATGTGTGGTTGAATGTGGGGGATCATTGGGTCCAATTCTACTGTTCTTAAAGATAATCTACAATCACAATTGATAAATCTAGCATTTCGATAGTGTTGTTAGAGGGTTTGTATGCTTGGACATATCCTTCAATGAGTATCTGATGGATAAAGACCAAACTTTTGTAACTCAAGCTTTTGGAAATTTATGTTGTGGGATGGAGATATTGTTAAGAACTATGATTGTTGGGTATTACGAGTGTGTGTTGGTTGATTCAAGTTCACTTCTATTTGTAGCGAGTATTGACTTGGAATTTTATCATGCGTAAGTGCTAAAGGATTCGCCCGGATGATTGTGTCAAGGTCCTTGATAACATGTTGTAGACGTGCGTACAATCAACTTTGGTGGTTGTTGGGAATCGCTTTTGTTGTAGTTAAGTTTGCATACAACAATAATTATCACTCGAGTATTGTGATGACTTCATTGAGGCATTGTATTGGAGGATGTGTAGGTATTCAATTGGTTGGTTTGGGGATGAAGATATTATCATAAAGTGACACTCAGTTTTGTTAAACAAGACCTTCTGTATGAGGAAGAACCGGTTGAAATTCTTGATCACGATGTCTGGAAGCTAAGGACATGCGAGACAAGTATCCCAAGTAACTCGACGATTCAGATACTACTCTACCATTACTTCAACCAATTTTTCCTAGTTGATCACTCGGGGACGAGTGATGGGTAAATTGGTATCTATTGTAACGACTTGATTCCATCGTTAGAAAAAAGCCAATAGGGAAAGAATTGGGGTCAGAAAACTTTTTGGTAGTAACTTGGGATTTCCTAGACTAGTCCAGATTTGGACGAAATCGGAGTCAGTAAGGTCTAGGAAAATCTGGTAGCAATTGGGTGATCTAATTATGATTTTGATCACATGAAAAGATAACTACGACGTTAAGAAATCTGTACGACTTTACGGAATTGAATTCGGGTGAGTAGAACTCCCGGAATAGATCTTGGCGTGAACGGTATTTTCTGAGCGTCGTTGGTTAAAGGTGTATTGTGAAATGGGGATCTTGGAATTAATAAAATAACTCACTGATTCCGTGCAAGCCGTTGGGGCGGGATTTTTGCCGCCAGGGCGGGGTAGCTGTAGCGGTGTGAGCACCGCTGTGGCGGGTTCGACGCGACTGAAGGTCGTAAATAAACCCCAAAACGTCTTTATTCTGCACTTTTCTACTTTGAGAGCTAAGAAACGAACCCATACGAGTTCTTGACCATTTTTCACCATTCTTGAGGCTAAAGGTAAGGTTTTAACTCCCCAAATCAATTTTTTGATCCGTAGAACGTAGTTTCTTGGGTAATTATAATTGGGGAAAGGTTTTTATCTGGAAATTATGGTGAAGAAAGCCCAAATCTGGATATGGGGATCAAGGGTTTGACCTAGGGTTGATATTATTGATTATGATCCGGGTAATTGGGTCTTGATTGTTGATCCTTGCGTATAAATTGTTGTTTGTAGACCTAGAACAAGCGGAAAGAATTCGGAAAGGGAAGATTCAAGTGCCTTAGGGGATTCAAGCTTGGATTCGAGGTAGGTGATGGTTGTGATTTCATGTTGGTGTGATATATGTTTGTAATTGCTTCATTATAATACGTGTATGTATTGATGTTTGCGTAATCAAGATACAACTTCCAATGCAAGTGTCTACGATCGTACAATAGTATAATAACCCAACCAAGGGTTGGGATCGTTCCCACAGGGAGTGGTTTTGAGAATTAATAGAAAAATAAAATTAAGTTCTAATTAGTCATAGCTAAAAATATTATCGAATAAAAAATAATAAATCTAAAGGGTGACACAAAAGTGTCAATTAACAATGGGTTTTTTGTCACAAGTAAGCAAAAACAGCGAAAATACAAAAAGATACTAATATGGAGACGAGATTCTTGGGATGTGATAGGAATATGGGATAGACGAAATCATTGGGTACATGCTTTTGGTAGTAAATTCATTGAATCTTTGTGACTAGGCTAGACTTTAAAGGGGATAAGCTCTCTCTCGAGCAACTTACCCCGTTTCAAGCGGGTTTCTCTCGGACACCCACTTGCCGCATGAAGAACAACCTCCACCTTAACCCACTCACTCTCTCGAGCTAAGTGTGTGGACATGGGACTAGGGTTCACTCTCTCGAGCTGAACCTCATGTCGACCCACTCGCACTGGTCATCAATTTAGTAGTCTTAGTTTTACAACCTCTCTCTCGAGCAGGTCAAAAACACAAAGGTGAAATCGTATTTGCAACTACAATTTCCTTAAGTTCCACAACAACTACTAAATGAAGTCACATCAAAACAATAAATAAACCACCAACAAGCACGACCCAACAACTAATCTAACCCATATTCACAAAATCACACCCCAAGAATTGGGGTTTAGCTAGACATGCTAAAGAGATAGAAATTTATACCAAAATGAGTTTCCATTCAAATGGGTATGAATATTTAAGTCTCAAAACAAGTCAAGAGTGAAGAATCCAAAAGACCCAATACCAAATTCTTGGAGATGAAACCCTTTGAATCTTCAAGTTCTTCAAAACCCTCTAAAACTTAGAGCAAAAATATCAAAAGTACTATTATATATGAAAATTATAATAATTGTTCGACTCCTAAAACTACAATTCTAACTAGTATTTATAGTTTTCACAGATTTGTGCTGCAGCGGATCATTCGGCGACATTAGTCGGAATCGCCGATCAACTCGGCGATTCGCCTTTTGGTGTAGTTCATCGCCGTCTGGCACCAACCTTCAACATCGTCGTGCTCTAGGTCATTGGGCGACATGGTACTGCTTCGCAAAACTTCTCGGCAATGCGCCAACTGCTCTTTTTTCCGCCGACTTGATCCTTTCCTTCAGGGCTCAACACACTGGAACAAAAGGCGAAGTAAGACCCTTCGGTGACTCGCTAAGTGGACTCGACGATCCTCATGCCTTCATTTCTTCGTTCTTTTCAGCCGTTTTGTTCCTTTTTGCCAAGTAGTGTCCATGCTTTGCCTCAAACTCCAAATACCTGAAACTTAAGGATTTACATCAGTTATTGAGACAAAATATGCATTTGAGGACACTAATTCTATTAAAATGAAGCCCTAAATGAGT